>PITA01004772.1:77908-119122 GCA_004023965.1 Spilogale gracilis
GGGGGGGGGGGGGAGGGGGATGGGGGCATGTTAAAAGGTCAAAGAAAACAACTAGAAGGACATCCTAATGGTCAAAGCAGAAGAAGTTGAGCAAAAAATAATGGTTCATTGGATCTACCTCATGCAGGAAAAGTTAAAATCCATGATTTATAAAGAAATAACTGAATCTACAAATAAATAGAGAAGGAACAGTTCTTCTCTACAGAACAATCCTAATTAATATACATAAAGAAAGAAGGGAAATGGAAAAATCAACATTAGGCCAACACCACATTAATAACTGTTGTAGATAAGACCCCATGGGCCAATGGATACTAAAATTAGTAGGCAAGAGTTTCAGAAGAAACTGAACAGTCTCAAAGTACCTCCCCCAATATATTTATTAATTACAAATAGAAAAATAATAACTTTACAATGGAGAAATCAAGGAGACACCACCTTTACCAAATGGTCAAAATTATCATATCAATATTATGAATCCTTTGGTTGCACTGAGAGGAACATAACATTATTTCTCTTTCCAAAAATGCATTACTTCCATCTAATCATGACAAAACATCAGATAGACCCAAACTGGGTGCAAGCAGAGGTAATGAGCCATTTATCCAGAGTGAAGCATATCTGAAGACTCTGAGAGAGATTTCTCCAAGACAGTAAAATCAACAGATTATCTTAATGCATCTGAGTGTCTTAAGAGTTTTAAACAATACATGGGGAGTTAGGAATTGAGTTAGGAATATGCATTTAGAAAACGAAGGGGAAAAAAACCAAACAACCCCCTCAAATTATTAACTCCAGGATAAATAAAAAATCATAGAGAAAAAGTAATATACACAGTATGGCTATGACCAGCACTTAATAGCCATAATATTGTAAACACTGAATGGTGACTCAATCAAAATTATAATACCATTAAGATGAGCAGATGGGAAGTGTGTATGTGCATGTATGTGTGTTTGCACGTACGCAGGTACATGTCTGCACCTGCACACACATACACACGTACATATTTGATTCAGGTTAAGAAAGTACTAAATTCTTATTTTCTTAAAAGATACTGGATGAGGTCTAAACCTGGAAAAACAATTAAGAAATAGCAACATAAACATATTTGTTAAATATTTGAAAGAAACATCAAAAAAAAAAAGCTGCAAAAGTAAAGAAAGTCAATACTTCTAAGGAGAGGGAAATTGAGGAGGAAGATAAGAGACTGCCTATTCTAAGGAAATAAGTTTTGTAAGACTACTTGACTCTTTAAACAATGTGCATGCATAACTCTGATAACTTTGATAAAAACTCTAAAATGTAATCTGGAAATGTATACATTTCTGATCCTAAAAGGGAAAGAAGAGCTGGGAAGGACTGAAATTCGGGTTATATGCAGAAGAATCACAAGTGTATAATTTGACAGCAATAGAGAGAAACCCACCCCCGCCAAGCCCAAGGCAGCCTCCTTAAGTGCAGGGTAGCATTCTCATGACCTCTTCGCCTGCCACCCTACAATAGCCCTCCATGCCCAACTCCCTGTCACTCACCAGCACACTGACCATCTGACATCTCTTTCTCCACCATCCAAGGTTCCTTCCCTTGCTCCAGTAAGGAGATCATGTTGGGCTTATAAATGGAGAGTCCTGTTTACAGGAGAAGAAAAATGAGAGCAAGAAAGAGACAAACAGGGAGACAATCAACTTGCTATAGCCTTTCTAGGACTCAATCTCAATCTCTTGTTCATTAGGCAAGAAAAGAAATTACAGGAAGGGCCAGAGAATGGAATGATGCTTATATGAAGGATGAAGATGAAGCTTCTTCCACAGCAGTGGTTCTCAAAGTGCTAAAGCAGAAGCATCACCACCTAGGAACTTATTAGAAATGCACAGTCTGAGGCCCCACCCCAGACCTGCTAAATCAGAAACCACAGTGGTTCTCAAACTTTTATGGGCATCAGAATCATTTGGAGGGCTCATTAAAACCCAGAGTACTGGGCCTATTTCCTGAGTTTTCTGATTCTGCAGGTCTAGAGTGGGACCCCATAATTTGCAACTTAACAAATTCCTACCTCATTCTACAGCAATGGAAACTACTCATTTCTAACTTTTTGAAATTTCCTGGGAACAGGAAATAGAAATTCAGCTAAGTAGATGACTTAGATATTTCCAATGGAGGAAGCAAAAACACCCCAGAGGGAAGATTCTGAATTATGGGGAGACATCCTTACCAAGCCATACCAAGTTCCTGTAGTTCTCCAACATGACATCTCTGTACAAATCCTTCTGAGATCGGTCCAGCCATTCCCATTCCTCTTGGGAAAAATCTAGAGCTACATCTCTGAAGGTCACCTGAAATTGGGAAAAAAAAAAAAAAAAGATCTCATTGCCAAGTACTCCCATATGGTCCTAGCAGAAAAGATGAAATTCTGCCAGAGTTCAAAGCTCTATGTGGCCTGCGGAAAATAATTCTTGGGGAGCAAGTACATGCCCAGATTTGTCAAATATTTTGACAGAAAGATAAATATAGAAACAGATTCATCCCTTGAAAATCTCACATTTTTATGAATAATAAAAAAAAAGATGTACACACAGGAAAAAAATTAACTTATGACATGAAACATGAGTTTATAACATGAAAGTATGTGAGCAAGGCTATATTATATTATATATACTATGTATCAAGAAATTCTTAAAAAAAAAAAAAAAAAAGAAATTCTTATAGAGATTATTCCTTTATTCTCCCCAAACTGAGATATCGGATGGGTCAGAGTAGCGAGGGAAGGCCTTGAATTGGGCTGTAACAAAATGGTATGGTCTAGGGGGCGCCTGAGTGGCTCAGTTGGTTGAGCAACTGCCTTCAGCTCAGGTCATGATCCTGGAGACCCGGGATGGAGCTTCCTGCTGAGCAGGAAGCCTGCTTCTCCCTCTCTCAGTCCCTCTGCTTGTGTTCCCTCTCCAGCTGTGTTTCTCTCTGTCAAATAAATAAATAAAATCTTAAAAAAAAATGGTATGGTCTGAAACTTAGATTTTTATGGATAAGGAGAAACGTGCAAAAGTGTGTCCTGAAGAAATAATGAAGTATATATGAAGTGATTTAGATAGAATTTTCATTGGAAGGTTATATGAAAAATATAGAAAAAAACCTTTAATGTCAAAAAATAAGCTTAGGTGGCTCAGTTGGTTGAGCAACTGCCTTTGGCTCAAGTCATGATCCTGGAGACCTGGGATCGAGCCCCACATCGGGCTCCCTGCTCAGCTGGAAGCCTGCTTCTCCCTCTCTCACTCCCCCTGCTTGTGTTCCCTCTCTAGCTGTGTTTCTCTCTGTCAAATAAATACATTTTTTAAAAAATATTTGGAAAAATCTTTTTAAAATAAAATAAAGCGTTCATGGGTGCCTCAGTTGGTTAAGCGTTTGCCTACAGCCCAGTTCATGATGCCAGGGTCCTGAGATCAAGCCCTGCTCAGGCTCCCTGCTTCTCCCTCTCCCTCTGCCTGCCAGTCCTGCTTGTGTGCTCTCTTCCTCTCACTCTCTCTCTGCAAATAAATACATAAAATCTCTTTTTTAAATAAACAAAATAAACAGTTTAGCCTATACCACTGGACTATAAGCTGTATGAGAGGAAGGATATGTCTTATAAGCTCTTGAATATCTGGTCTCTATATAAAACCTGTCACATGGTAGACAGTAAATATTTGCCACTCAGTGAATAAATGATAAATGTTCCTGTAATAACATTCATAGGAAGGAAGAATACTCAAAGCTTAAAATGACAGAGTTTCATTTTGCAGAGTATGGTCTCATTTTCTCTTAAAAATCATGAAATATCAGCGCAGAGAATGGATCTAGTGCCAAGATCTCAGATGCCAGCCAAAAGCCAACCGGCAAGTGGGTTCTTCTAAACACAGTAGCTGTTGTGTTAACTCTTTTTGGAGCATGGGTCTGTTTAACTTTCTACTTTTTTTTTTAAGATGTTATTTATTTGACAGAAAGAAATAGCCAGAGAGGAAACACAAGCGGGTGGAGTGAGAGAGGGAGAAGCAGGCTTCCTGAAGAAATAATGAAGTATATATGACCTGAGCTGAAGGCAGTTGCTTAACCAACTGAGCTACGCAGGCGCCCCTCATTTTCTACTTTTTGAACTAGTTTTTATATCTTATATTTACCTAGAAAATAATCTCTTCTGCTTGTGCTTTCAAATTAAAAGTATACTGCTGTTAATCAAAGTGAAAAAAAAGACAAATATGGTCATTCTACATAACAGAAATACAGAAGAATGTGGCTAGAGAAAAAAAATTTCACAACTACATACTGTTATATAACTTCCATGTGTCCCTCTCTACTTCTCTGTGTCCTGGGAGGCTGATGTGTACAGACTGCATTAATAGACTCTCTGACTTGACCCCATTTTCAAATGGGTCCAGCCGCATGCAAGAGTTGGGAGGAAGGCAAGTGAAGCACAATATTTACTCCCCTGGAACTCTCCTGCAGCATCACCCCGTGTAGTCTCTGTCCTTCAATCCTAGGTCACAATGCCTGTCAGAGGCCCTCCCCACTCACACCTCTCTATCTCTGGGTTCGGGTCTAAGTTTTACCTTTCTGAGTCCTAGAGTATAGCACTATCCTTTACAGGTCTCTGTATACTGATTCATAACTTGGATAACAGTTCCCTTTTGAGTTTCTTGCCAGAAACCTGACTGATAAACACATTGATCCAATGTACTTCCAAGATATGGCCAGAGATTCCACAAAAGCACCACTAATCTTATAAATTCAATTTCCTACTCTTCCATGACTATTTCATAGATTCTGCCTCTCTCTCCAAATACCACCAATTCCTTCCCTGTTCTCACTTTGAACTTGCTCTCCACAGGTCCCTGCCGAACTGTATCTATACTCACATATTCTGTCTTCCCTCTGTTATTATGCATGAAACTCTAAGCTCCAATCTATGACCATTGCCTCCACTTGTCCACACAAAGACACGTCACCTCTCTCCCTTATAATCATCAGAAGATATCAGAAACCTCTCATATTATTAGTATTTTCTCACTTTCCTAAACTTTTCAAACAGTACACAAACTGATGCAGTATCTTTCATCTTATAGATAGATAAATTCCCTTCCACAATCTCACTGTAGTTATTGTCCCATTTCTCTACTCCACTTAAAACAAGTTCTTCCAGGGGTGCCTGGGTGGCTCAGTTGGTTAAGCGACTGCCTTAGGCTCAGGTCATAATCCCGACCCAGGATCGAGCCCCACATCGAGCCCCACATTGAGCCCCACATCGGGCTCCCTGCTCAGCAGAAGGCCTGCTTCTCCCTCTCTTACTCCCCCTGCTTGTGTTCCCTCTCTAGCTGTGTTTCTGTCTGTCAAATAAATAAATAAAATCTTTAAAAAAACAAAAAACAAAAAACAAGTTCTTCCAAAGAATTATTTAAATCAACAATGTCTAATAGAAAAACAAAGTAAACCTCGTATTAAAATTTTTCAGTAGCTACATTGAAAAAGTAAATAGATTTAATGATGAAAACAAAGAATAACTGCTATATTTATTGACCATTTACTATATGCCAGACACCCTAATGACCATTTTACTGATACCATCTTAATATCTCACTGTAAAACTTGTTAAAAAAAAGTAAGAAAAAAGTATGAAACCCACTTTACAGAAGTTTAAGACCAAATACCAAGCTGAATCACTAGGTTACATTGCAAAAAGAAAAAAGGTAAGTAGAAATAAGTAAATTTAGGGGCACCTGGGTGGTTCAGTTGGTTAAGTCTCTGCCTTAGGCTCAGGTCATGATCCCAGTGTCCTGGGATTGGGCCCTGAGTCAGGCTCCCTGCTCTGCAAGGAATCTCCTTCTCCCTCTCCCTGCTCTTGTGCACTTGCTCTAAATAAACAAACAAACAAACAAACAAACAAACACATTCTTTTTTAAAAAGGAAGCAAATTTAATAATATATTTAACCCATTATATCAAAAATGTTATTTCAACATGTACTCAATGTAGAAATTATTAATGAGATGTTTTACAATCTTTTTTGTACTGAATCTTCAAAATCTGGTATATATTTTATACTTACAGCACATCTTAATTCATTTTTTTAAAGATTATTTATTTATTTATTTGACAGAGAGATAGAGAGTACAAGTAGGCAGAGCGGCAGGCAGAGGGAGAAGCAGGCTCTCTGCTGAGCAGGAAGCCAAATGCGGGCCTCCATCCTAGGGCCCTGGGATCATGACCTGAGCCGAAGGCAGCCACTTAACCAACTGAGCCACCTAGGCGCCCAATTCAGAGCAGTCTTATGTGGCTACTGGGTACATATTGGACAGCGTGGGTCTAGACGCATCTCTATTCTTACCTTTTAGGCTCACTGTTCCCTTGTGACCCCACTGCAATGCTTTCATCCCAAACACTCCACCAAGTAGCTTTTGTCAAGAATATCAGTAGCTTCCATGTTACCAAACTCAACAGTCAGTCTTCGGTCTTCATCTTCCTCACTCTCTTCTCAGAAGAATTTAATTCAGTTGACTATACCCTCTACGAAACACTTTGTATTCCTGACTTCCAGGACCCATACTCTTCTGGTTTTCCTTCTACATCTGTCCTTCTCAGTCTCTCTTGCTGGTTCCTTCTCTTCTTCTCAGCCTCTAGATACTGAACACTCAAAACTCAGTCCTTGGGCATCTTTCCCATCTATATTCACAATCCTATCCTCAAGATAATCCTATCCTGTCCTATGGCTTTAAATACACTAATGATTCTCAAATTCAACCTTTAATCCTGACTCCAGGTATACAATCAATATTTCACTTGGGTATCCAACAGGTCTCTCAAATTTAATAGATCAAGAACTCAATTTGGGGGGTGCCTAGGTGGCTCACTGGTTAAGCCTCTGCCTTCAGCTCAGGTCATGATCCCAGAGTACCAGGATCAAGCCCCACATCGGGCTCCCTGCTCGGCGGGAAGCCTGCTTCTCCCTCTCTCACTCCCGCTGTTTGTGTTCCTTCTCTGGCTGTGTTTCTCTCTGTCAAATAAATAAAATTTTAAGAAAAGAAGAAGAAGAACTATTTTTGTTCCCATCTCATCATTCTGCCCTGTCTTTCCAACTCAGTAAATGGTAAGGACATTTGTACAGTTGCCCAGGTCAAAAATCTTTGTAGTTATCCTTGACTTTCCTTCTCTCACATTCCACTACCAGTCCCTGGCCAAATCCCACATTTTCTATCTCCAACATATACCCCAAATCCCACCAGCTCCAATGCCACCACCATGACCCAGGCAGCTATCATTTTCCACCTGGATTACTGTAGTAGCCTCCTGACTAATCTCCCTGCTCCACCCTTACCTCCTTTCTATTTTCCTTTCAAAATAGAAATCAAATTAAATCACAAACACTCCAATGACTCTCCTTTACCCTCAGAACAAAACTCAAAGCTCTGGTCATGAGTTTCAAGGCCCACATAACTTGTTCCCCAGCTACTCCTCTGCTCTCATAGTGGTCATTTCCCTCTGAGGATACTGGCTCAATGATATTCCTAGAATACATCAGACATCTTCCCACCACAGCAACTTCATATTCGCTATTCCTTCTTCCTTTTTAAAAAGATTTTATTTATTTATCTATTTGACAGAGAGAGCACAAGCAGGGGGAAAGGCAGAGGGAGAGGGAGAAGTAGGCTCCCCACTGAGCAGGACCCTGGAATCATGACCTGAGCCAAAGGCAGACACTTGATGACTGAGCCACCCAGGCGCCCCTTCCTTCTCCTTTTAAAGCTCTTCTCCAAATCTTCCCAAAACCTCCCCCTACTTTCACTGAGGTTTTTCTTTGCTTAAATGTCACTTCCTCAGAGAGGCCATCCCAGACCTTCTTATCTAATAGGACATGCAATAATCACACCTCTGTCCTTTATTTCATTTGCACTGATCTCCAGCACAATAAATCATGATCCACTGAAGAGGACAGTTCTTTTCCATCAGATATTTCAGCACAGCACTGAGTAAAAAAGACAGTAAATGATTTGTAGAGAGATCATATGAAGTAGTTAAGAGAGAAGTGGTGAGAGTGCTCTTTGGGCTATTTCTGACTCTCTGAGGTCCCAAAGTCCCAAAAAATGAGGTGGAATTTCTGGAAACAAGTAAAAACATCAACTTACCTGGGACATGGCTTTACAAAGTCCAACAGCCATCCTTCCTTTCTTCTTCAATCTTCTCTTCTGGAGAACAAGTTCCTGAGAAGGGAGAATTAAAGGGGAAAAAAAAATGGCAGACCAGCCCTATGTTGCTGACGTGAGATTCATAAAGGTAGAGAACTCTTGTCCCTTTAAGGTCTCCACAGCCTCCCTATGGGCCAGCCCTACTCACTTCCAACTTCTAAGGAAAAGGCTCTCCTAATTTAACCCCTGAAGTTCTGATATTAGGAACACGTAGCCTAAACTCAACAAAATCTAAATGGCCAACAGGGCGGTTTATGATCTGGCCCCCGGCTGCCCTTTAGACTTCATTTCCTACCCTCATCCCCCTTGGCTCTCCCTACTCCAGGCACACAGGGTTTTCTTACAGTTCCTCAAACACTGTGCACACTCCTTCTTCAAGGCTGCCACCTTGGCTTTTCCTTCTTCCTGTACAGGGCTCACTCCCTCTCTTCATTCCTATTTGTCCTCAGCTATCACCACATCAGAGGAACTTCTCTGAAAATTCTATCTAAAGAGAACCTCTCTTCTCTTTTCTGTTATTCTGATTTATTTTCTTAGCATCTGACACCGTTGGACATGTTTCTTCTCTTTATTGTTGTCTCCCCAAACAACAGTATAGGATCTAATAGAACTAGGATTCGTTTTGTCACTAGTATATCTCTGGTTTTAGAATAATGCCAGAACTTGTGCAGACGCTCAAAAAATATTTGTTAAACGGGTAAATAAATCTTGCTGTGCGATATTAATAGTGACATTACATATGTTGTATATGTCATTGTCTTACTTAATCCTCACAAAACTGCAAAGGTAAGTATTATTATCCCCATCTTACCAGCAAGTAAAATCAAGGTTCAAAAAGCTTAAACAACCGACTCAGTCATAAAAGAGTAAAACTGCAACGAGACTCAAAAACTGGTCCTCTTTCAAGAGCCTACAATGTCTGAATGAAATATTTAACATAACCTGGGGAGTCAATGCTATATATTTACTAGAGAAGCATCTTCAGAGCTGGCAGATATTATCTTTATTACTTCACAGGAATACAGCATGAAACAGGCATTGCTTATTTTTAATACAAACCAATAACAAAGTGCGCAGTCCCCTCAGAGCCAACATTTCCTCATTGAGAAAAAAAGCATAGTTGTGTTTGACCCCCTAAATCTGGGCTACTCTGCACTAGTCAACTCACTGTTTAAGAAATTTATTTCATTAGCACAATGCAGCTTCAAATTGTCCATAAGTCTTTGCAACCTGAGAGAAGAATCAATGAAGCATTCTCTGCATCTGGGAGCTGAATATAGCAGGTGCATAAAGAAAATGTCTTTTAGATTTCTGTTTGCAAATAGCTGTGTATCACTTGGGTAATATTTTCCAAGTATGATATGAACATCAGTCACTGAAGCTGACTTTAAAGACTTGGGTTTTATATAATCCCCAGGCACATGCTGACTCTCCAGTCTTTCACTCATCGGCTATATAACCTTGGGCAAGTCACTCCATCTCTCAAAACATTTCTTTCCTCACTGTCAAGACTGCATGAGCCAATTCCTGGCATAAGGAAGTGCTAACCTTGTTTCTGCCTACATTCTGTAAACACACTTGCAGAGGAAATGAGAACATTTTTCTTTATTACCTGAGAAAGTCAGAACCAAAATTTAGCTCACTTGATACATAAGAAAAAGAGCCATGGATCAGCCTCTCTGAGCACCAAACATGGAAGAGTTTTGACAAAGACAAAGCTAAAATCTCAAACTCCATGGCCTACGGAGAGAACGACTAGACTTTCAGATTAAGTTTTCCTCCCCCCAGAGGCAGTCTGTTTGAGGATGGTCTCACTACAATGTCTTTAAATTTGGTCCTGTGACTCACAAGGGGAATACAGGAAGAGACCCACATCAAGATCCCAGACGAGGGACAATCCTCTCCAAAACCCTTGGAACCCAAGGCCCCAAATTTTTCATTCTCACAATATGGGAAATATCAAGGGAGTTTAGTGATTAAAAGCAAGGACTCCGGAGCCAAAATGCCTGAGTTCAAGACCCCGTTCTGTCTTTAATTAGCTGTCTGAACTTGGGCAAGTAATTTTAATCCTTCTGTTCCCACAATCACGCACTAGGTCCCACACAATCAAGCTTTCCATCTCACATACACATACAATTTCTCACCAAGTCACACATATACACTATACACAGTCACACAAGTTCACCTGTAATGTCAAACACCTATGCAGTGGCATTAACTCAAAGGCAGATGACACACAATTATCCCAACAGAGAGACAGTCCCTCACAATCTCACACACGGTGACATACCACACAAGGTCACTCATTCTGTCATCATTACTCATACATATCCATATCTGCAGAGAGAAGATGGACACAGGTACACAATCACACCTGCTGTCACACACATTCAAACACTGTTATATCCAGAGAGAAGTGGTCAAACATAATCACACACATTCATACAGCGACACACACAGTGTTACACCCGCAGTCTCTCACAAACCCATATACAGTAACACATAGTTGTACTTGCCGAAACAGATACACATACACACAGTTTTATAGCTGAAACACAGAATCGCACAAGAGCACACACGCGGTGACAGACAAGATCACATTCTGTCACACAGTGGCCTCTCACATAGTTAGACAGTAACCCCAGAGGCACCCACCCTGGTCCCATCCCTGTCCCTGCCGCTTTTCTCCAAGCCCGGCCCTGACCTCTGCCTCCCGCAAGCAGCCAGGCCCAACTCACCTCCCCGTGCCGCGGGCTGGGGAAACCCGCCCAGCGTCTCGAGACCCGCGACGTCCCCTCCCAGAATCCCCCGCGGGGTGAAACTGAGCAGGGACTGAGGCGCGCAGGACCCCGAGCTCGGCTGGGGAAACATCCAGCCGGCCTGGACGCTGCTCAGCTTTTCCTTACGACCCCCGCGAACCACGAGTCCCAGAACGCTTTGCGCTGCGGACTTCTTTGCTGAACTACATTTCCCAGAGGACCCCAAGGTCCGCCTCTACTCCGCGCCTGCGTAAGGACCGAGGGTGTTTGAGCCCAGAGGTGTGTGCCACCGCAGTCGATCTCCGTCACTCAAGTGCCCATGGGTGCCTGTGTATGAGGAAACCGTGAAGCTCCGCGCGTCCGTGACTGTTATTGAATCCTTAGGTGTGGTGATCTGTGTGTGACCGTCGTTGCACACTTTTGTGCCTGCTCACCGCGTGGCAAAGTTTTCTGTCAGTGCAGTGAGCTTCTGTATTTAAAATCACGTCCCGTGATTGTGGGTCGTTGTGTGTGACGCCGAGAATGTGAGAGTGTTTGTGGATTTGCGAGAGGGACCGCGGCTGACTTTGGGCGACCGTTTCTTTGTATTCTTACCCTGGAGATCGAAGGTAACTGTGACACGCGGTGGGATTTTATTTGTTTCTGGGCTTGCCTTTAGAGGTTTCTTTGTGTGCGACTGTCTACAGATCTAACTGTTCTCCCTCTCCTATGCCATCCCTCACCTCCAGCCATGGGCTGGGTCACTGTTACCTTCATTTTTGTACCCTTTCTGTACTTGGACCTAATGTGGTATCATAGAAGGGTAATCAGATAACGTTAGGAAGATGCTCATATGCACCAGAGCCCTTTATAATGTAATAGCCCGAGCTTTGGGGGTTCTCCTGGTGCTTCCACCCTTTCACTTTACAATTTCAGTTAGGACCCAACTTCAAGAAAACTGTCAGGACAAGAACGTGAGGTCCTAAGTGAAGTTAAAGAAAGCCAAAGCTGAATGGTAGTTAAAGAAGTTTTTTAAAAAGATTTTATTCAGGAACAATTGTAACAGGGGAGAAGAAACTTCAGCATAGAACTGGGCTCAATTCCAATACGGTAAGAACAAATAGGGCTTAAAATGTGCAAGGAGCAAGTTTATGGAGGTTGGGGCGGTCTGTGGATGGAAAATTAACAGGAGACGTCAAGGGTAGGGGAAAATTCTTGCTAGACTGACCAACAGAATTCTTGGCTGAGGGCAGTCCAGGGTGATCATATATCACCTAGATGGATGAGGAATTTAATTAGATAGTAAGAGTAGTCGGATATCAAGGACTTCGGCTAACCTGAGTTGACAGAATTCTTGCCAAAATGCAAAGACAAACACTGAAACCGGAAGGTAGAAGCCTCATAGTTGAGAAGAGCCTAACTAAAATTTGATCAAGGAGAAAGTATATGAAGGTTAAAATCCTGAACAAAGCAACATTCATCCCCATTCCCAGACCCTGGAAGATCTGGAAGATGTACTGAAGTCAAGATTTTGGTAAGTAGGTAAGTACTTACCAAGGGGGAAGTTCTTGAAATAACCAATCTTTGGAGAATAATCCCTCCAATCTCCATGCCCCCCCCACACACACACACACAAAGAGACCTTTAATAGCTAAAGCCAAAGAGTCTTGAACAAGAGTCTGGCTAATTGGGCTGAAGTGATTTGCTGTTTATTCTGTGAAATTAGGCATTGTTACTTACAGAGTAAAGCAAGCACTTTTTTTTTTTTTTTTTTTTTTTTTTTTTTTTTAGGACCCTACAAATGTTTGATTCTTGGGTTGCTTTAATGGGGAAATGTACTAGGTAAGTGTTCTTTGGATGTTAATTGTGGTTTGCTCCTTGACCAGATATCAAACAGCTCTTCCCTGGATTTGATTATCAGTGCAGTTTAGAGATCATCTTGTATATGTGCTGCTGAAGCCAGTACTAGAGATCATCTTGGATATTTCATACTAAAGTGCTAGAATGTAAGACACTCCCTTCTTGATTGGCACGATATACTTTCAGAGAAATTTGAATGTGTATAACTACCTCTTCGTATGTCAGTAATTGATCATAGGAAGACTTTTTGTCCTTTATTTATTTTTCTTATCTCATACCACCAAGTCCAACACTGGTTTGAGTCTAGTTGTCTCCAGTAGAGCAGGACAGTAGTACTCAAAGTATGCCAACCAAGTTAGTGGTTGCACTGCTAAAATAAATTATGGTAGGACTATGTCCATCAAGATATAGTCAAAAAAGCAGAGCTACACTGGTAATTTCATTTTTTCTTTTTTTTTTTTTTTTTAAAGATTTTATTTATTTGACAGAGAGAAACACAGCCAGAGAGGGAACACAAGCAGGGGGAGTGAGAGAGGGAGAAGCAGGCTTCCCGCCGAGCAGAGAGCCCGATGTGGGACTCGATCCCCGGTCTCCGGGATCATGACCTGAGCCGAAGGCAGTCGCTCAACCAACTGAGCCACCCAGGTGCCCCTCAGAAACATTTCTTAAGAATGTTACTAATTCCTGGGCGCCTGGGTGGCTCAGTGGGTTAAAGCCTCTGCTTTCGGCTCAAGTCATGATCTCAGGGTCCTGGGATCAGATCGGCCCGCATCGGGCTCTCTGCTCAGCAGGAAGCCTGCTTCCTCCTCTCTCTCTGCCTGCCTCTCTGCCTGCCTCTCTGCCTACTTGTGATCTCTCTGTAAAATAAATAAATAAAATCTTTTTTTTTTTAAAGAATGTTACTAATTCCTTATAAAGGTATCCTACCAGGTGATAAAAAATGGTGCATATTTAGTAACAAAACATAACAAAGCAATTCAAATTCTGAAATAGCTGTTGTCTAGTTAATATGTAGTTATTTGGATGAACTGATGTTTTTACATATTTTGCTGTAATTTTGACAATATAGATTTATATGTTTTCTAACTTTGGATATCTAATATATTTCATGGTGAACCGCTAATCGCACCCATGACTTAACAGTTCTCAGTGTCCTGAGGTGCATGGGTGGTTTAGTCAGTCAAGCGTCTGTCTTTGGCTCAGGTCATGATCCTGGGGTCCTGGGATCGCTCGCATCAGGCTCCCTGCTCAACAAGGAGTCAGCGTCTCCCTCTCCCTCAGCCCTTCCTCCTGCTTGTGCTCTCTCTTTCAAATAAAGAAATTTAAAAAAAAAACAAACAAAAAAAAAACGGTTCTCAGTATCTTAACAAGTATGAAAATCACAGTATGTGATTTTTAAAAATAAACTGTTAGGTATATTAGTCATGTCTTTTTTTAATTGAGATATAACTGACATATTTTTAATTGTACAACATAATGATTCAGTACTTGTATATACTGTGAAATGATCGCCACAGTAAGTCTAGTTAACATCTATCACTATACAAAAAAACAGGTTTTTTCTTTTGATGAGAACTTTTAACTCTTAGCAACTTTCAAATATGCAATATAGTTTTAACTATAGTCACTGTGCTACACATTACATCCCAATGATTCATTTATTTTATAATTGGAAGTTTGCACGTTTTGACCCCCTTTACCCATTTCACCTACACCTCTATCCCATCTCTGGCAACCACGAATCTGTTCTGTATCTTTGAAGCGTTTTGTTTTGTTTTGTTTTGTTTTTTTACTTTTTAAGAAAAATTGTTTTCAAAATAAACCCAGTGTGGGGCTTGAACTCATGACCCCAAGCCTCACATACTCTACAATTGTGTTTTGTTTTGTTTCTTCTTATTTGGAGGCAGTCATTCTAAATTGAGAATAAAATAAAATTGAGGGAGCGCGTGGGCGGCTCAGTTGATGCTGGCTCAGATCATGATCTCAAGGTCGTGGGATCAAGCCCCATATCAGGCTCTGTGTTCAGTGCAGAGTCTGCTTGAAGATTCTCTCCCTTTCCCCTTGGCCCTCCCCCCACTTGTGTGCTCACTCTAAAATAAATAAAATCTTTAAAAATAAATAAAATTGAGAATGAAGAAACCAAGAATGATGTCTTAGTTATTTTGATTGATCACCCATATTCTTTACACTAGAATTGTTTTTTTATAACTGCCGAGGGAAGAATAAAGCACAGTCTTACCACTGCTTCCTGAGACATTTGGAAAGAGTCTCTACCCTACTATTAGTGCTAGTGAAGAACCTCCTCACACCATAATTCATGAATGTCATATCCAGATAAATAAAAAAACTGGCTAATTTCTGGGACATTTAATGGGTAACATATAAGATCCAAGAACTGTGTAATTTCCTTTGTATATGTTATTTCATTTGTTCTTCACAATACTACAAATAACTATTCCTACCGAATTTATAATTGGGGGACTCAGAAGTGTGACAATTTATAAATGTTCAGGTGAGATAGGAGTCAAACTTATTTATTTCTCTTTAGGGCACATGTCTGTGATGGGACATTTTGATACAACATTTACTAAACCTGATCTTGCTTTGTCAGAGCAGTGGTCTTTCAAAGGTTTTGCTACATTCCCCTTGAAACAATTTCAAAAAATAATGTACCCCCTTTTACATTTTTTTAAAGTAAGTTCCATGACCAGCATGGAGCCCAAAGCAGGACTTGAACTCATGAACCTAAAATCAAGACCCATGCTTAACTAAACCACCCAGATGCCCCTCCGCTTATACATGTTTAAAGTGACACCTACAAGATATTCTTAATAAGTTTAAATGATGCATAATACCATTCTACCATATTTTCTATAGCATCATTAAACATATACAAGTTTTTTTAAAAATTTAGAAATCTTGCACTGGGCCTTTTTCTTGAAATCATTTCCATTCCACTTTCATTGCTGAATTTTATCTTAATGTAATAATTGCCTATCCTTAAAAATCTTTTACTAATTACCTTGTTTTACTTCTCAGCAACAAAAATGAAATTTTAATTTTTCCCTGTGACCCAAACACTCTATAGGTTTCAAAAAGCTTTTTAAAGATTCAGTTATGGGGCACCTGGGTGGCTCAGTTGGTTAAGCAACTGCCTTCGGCTCAGGTCATGATCCCAGAGACCCAGGATCAAGTCCCACATCGGGCTCCCTGCTCGGCGGGGAGCCTGCTTCTCCCTCTCTCACTCCCCCTGCTTGTGTTCCCTCTCTGGCTGTGTTTCTCTCTGTCAAATAAATAAAATATTAAAAAAAAGATTCAGTTATTTATCCATTCATATAAGGAAGAGGGGCAGAGGTGGAGAGAGAACCCCAAGCATGCTCCACACAGCATGGTGCTTGGCATGGGACTTTATCTCACAACCCTGAGATTATGACCCAAGCCAAAATCAAGAATTGGACACTTAACCTACTGAGCCACCCAGGTGTCCCAATGTGTTCTTGCATTTAATCTGCTGAGATAAATAAAGAAAATCTGGCCTCATACATCCAGAATTTAAAAATGAAAAAGTATTCCAATGGTGGCCTTTTCAGATATTTGTCAATATTGTTGATACTACACCCAAAATCAACAAGTGGTAATTTCTTAAATGTTACTATAATGTGGAATCTGACCTTTATCTAAGATTGGTATTAATTTTAATTTTTCTTTTGCAATTTTTTAAGTAAACTCTATCCCCAAGGAGGGGCTTGAACTCACAACTCTGAGATTAAGAGCTGCATACTGCACCAACTGAACCAGGCACCCCTAGCCTCCATCTCTTAAATTAAAGCCCATTTGTCTATCTTCCCTTTTTTTTTCATTATAACACTAATGTTCTGCTATTTTTAAACATCTAGAGCTGTTGTCTCAGGATATGATCCCGTAGACCCGGGATTGAGTCTCACATCGGGCTCCCTGCTTGGCGGGAAGCCTGCTTCTCCCTCTCTCACTCCCCCTGCTTGTGTTCCCTCTCTGGCTGTGTTTCTGTCAAATAAATAAAATCTTAAAAAAAAAAAAAAAAAGAACACAACAAGTAGTACAGTTTGGTAATGTCTTGTTTCAAGCTAAAGGCCCAACAGTTTTACCCACCACTGCTTTTGCACAATCAGTGCAAATGTCAGCACAACAGAAAAAAAGCAAATCAGGTCTTAGTGTTATAATGAAATTTGTTTTGATTATGGAGATCACCTGAAAGGGCCCCCAAACATCCTCTTATCACACTTAGAGAACCACTGATCCATAAGTTAAAATAGAATAGTTATATTAAAATTTACTGCCACCACTTATCTTTTACTTTTTTTCTTTCCTTAAATCATCTCTACATCCAACGTGGGGCTCAGACTCATGATCCCAAGATCTTGAGTCCCATGCTCTATCTGACTGAGCCAGCTAGGCACCCCCGCCACCCCTTTTGAAACAGATTTCAATGGTGACCATAACAGGCGTATGGATTTGAAGTGGTATTGTTTCATACTGTTCATCATCTTTTCTTCAAAAATTTTTTCACGCAGTACAGTTTATTACTTAACCATAGGAGTGGTAGGATGGGCAGTGAGGCTTGGGCACTTTTTCTGCTATTTTTAAACATCTAGAGCTGTTGTCTCAGGATATGAAATATGGGGCACTGGTAGATAGCCGGTCCAGACAGCTTAGAAAAATAATTTAAAAAAAAATAAAATCACAAGATTTTGAAGATTCACATATACAAACACCATCTGGTGCTTGCCTCCTAACCGGCTTCCAGACTTACAGGTTCTAATGCTAGGCCACTCAGGTTACCTGTCCCAATCCTGTCTCTTCTGAGAAGTTCTAAGCAGAGAATCTAATGCAGGTTTAAGACTCAGTATAGGTGGGGACTGAGTAGGGCCAAAGTATGGGGCCTCTTTCTACCCTTTCCAGTCTCTGGTTGCTGTTCTATATAACTGTCTCCCCGGGTTTGAGTCTCTTTGAATTTGTTTGAATCTTCAGATACCAGCAGTACTCTATTTTTTGTTGTTGAGACTTGTAAATAATTTAAGGCAAAACCTTTTGGATTTATGGACTGACTATATTGAAAACTGAAATATTTCTTCTTAAAGTTAAAACAGTAAAAGATATATGCTTACTGTTAAGGGAATCCTTATTTTTGTGACATCATTTTTTGGAAAAGAATAATTGAATTCTAAATTGCAGAGATTAAAACTCTAAAAGTACTTTTCTATCGAGAAGGAGAAATGACAACAGGCAGGGACTTATCATGGGAAGGAATGAGAAGGGCAAGCCACACCAGTGGCTCCATCTAGGATAATATTTCATAACTCTTCACCAGGTTCTGATCACTCCACTCAAACTTAGATTTTGAACAAAAATTAAGACTCCTACACCTTGGGGCGCCTGGCTGGCTCAGTCAGTAGAGCATGTGACTCTTAATCTCAGGGCTGTGAGTTCAAGTCCCATGTTGGGTATGCAGCCTACTTAAAAGAAAAAATTAAATTAAATTAAAAAGACCCCTGCACCTTATATGAACTGAGCTAGTGATTTCTTTCCTAAGTTTGGATATTGAGACTTTGGGACCTGTTTATTTTTTCCCCTCAGTTGAGAGCCAATGACCCAAATACTTGTATTTGCTATTTTCATAATAACTTGAACTCCTGCTTCCTCACTTTCTAAATACTCATATACAAGTGAGTTTGCTTTTATATTTTTATATGGTTCTATTCTAAGTATCTGTCCACAGATAAAAAGACATGTTATTATACAGTTCTTATATTATCCTGCCATTCCTCAAAATTTTACTTTCCATATAAAACTCATTTAGTCAAGTTCTGTGAAGAAAAATTGGGCCTTGGCTCAGAATTATAAGTGAATCTGTGGGACACTGTCATTCTTAAAGAGGGAGTATTCCCAACCAGAAAAATCACATGTTTTACAATGGCTGGAAAGATTTAAACCAAAGAATTAGTTGTGGAATATAGTATGGTAATTCAAAGAAGAATTCAAAGAATTCAAAGAATTCAAAGAAAGTAAGTTCATTTTCTATTTCTGTATATGTGAGTGTGTTTTCTTCATGAAAGCACATAATACATTTCTAGTCTAAATATGCCAGTAAGTAAAAATACCTTCAGTATGGATTCAACCTGGAAACCAGAGAGGGCCTCAGGAAACAAGCGAAAATGGATACTTCTTCCCAAAACCTAGAGCTAGGTAAGTCACAATCTTTCTTACCAGTCAGCTTTTTGCATAATAATATCTTCTATCCAGGTACCATCTCTGTTCCCATGAATTCACCATTTCCCAAACTCTCCCTGAAGCTGACTCTGCTGGGTCATGCTCTGGGAAACCACATTTAATCAGCCATGGTTTCTGTCAAGTGTCTTATTCTCACAAAGTAAGACAGACGTTAAGAGATGGGCTCTAGGGGCACCAGTGTGGCTCAGTTGGTTAAGTGACTGCCTTCGGCTCAGGTCATGATCCCAGAGACCTGGGATTGAGCCCTACATTGGGCTCCCTGCTTAGCAGGAGGCCTGCTTCTCCCTCTCTCCCTCTCCCTGCTTGTGTTCCCTCTCTAGCTGTATTTCTCTCTGTCAAATAAATAAATAAAATCTTTTTAAAAAGAGGAGAGAGAGAGAGAGAGAGAGAGAGAGAGAGAGAGAGAGAGAGAGAGACAGGAGCTCTAGTGTTGCCGTTTCGCTAACATTCAGGCTACCAAGTAAAAAGTGTTCAAGTGTTCTTGGGAAGTGCCATTAGAATAGCCTCCATTCCCTAATTTCAACCTACTTAAAAGTACCCCCTCCATCATGTTACCTCACAGATCTTCCACAGCCCACTATCCCCACGAGAGAATGCCAGAGCTCTGAAAATTAGCTGGCAATTCTCCTTCGTGTTGACTGGAGATGTTGACTCTTAACCATTAGGCTTGGGAACCTTCCTGTCACACAGAAGATGTCTCTACTTTGCTGTCCCGCAATGGTGACTTATTATTAAAGCCACACTACAGCCCTAGGTGTGACTTCTGGTATCTCACTAAGTATGAGTTTTGGCTAAAGATTTCACTACACTCGTACATGCAAGGTTTCTATCCTGAGTGTGTCCTCTGATGTCTGATGAGGTTTGATTTCCGACTAAAGCCTCGCCCACACTTCCTACAACTATAAGACTTCTCTCCTGAATGTATCCTCTGATGTCTAATAAGGTGTGACTTCAGGCTAAAGCCTTGCCCACACTCCCTGCACACATGAGGCTTCCCCCCGAGTGTGCTTTCTGCTGTGTGATGAGAATCAACTTGTCACAAAAGCCTTGCCCACACTCCCTGCACACAAACGGTATACTACCCGAGGATGCCCTCCTGTGCCTAAATAGATTTGGCTTCTGGCTAAATCTTTTACCATACTCCCTGCATATAAATGGCTTTTCCCCTGAGTGTGTCCTCTGGTGCATGATTAGGGTTGATTTCCGGGTAAAGCCTCGCCCATATTCCCCACACACAAATGGCTTCTCTCCCGTATGTGACTTCTGGTGTTTGTTGAGGCTTGACTTCAGGCTAAAGCACTGCCCACACTCGAGACACACATAAGGTTTAACCCCTGAGTGTGTCCTCTGGTGTGTCTTGAGGTTTGATTTCCAGCTAAAGTGGCACCCACATTCTGTACATACGTAAGCCTTCTCTCCCATGTGTATCCTTAAGCGTCTAATGAGGTGTGACTTCTGGCGAAAGCCACGCTCACACTCCCTGAACACATAAGGCTTCTCTCCAGAGTGTGCCCTCTGGTGTGCGATAAGGTTTGACTTCAGGTTAAAGCTCTGCCCACACTCCTTGCACACGTATGGCCTGACCCCTGAATGTGTCCTCTGGTGTGTGAGGAGGTGTGAATTCCAGGTAAAGCCTCGTCCACACTCCTTGCATACATGAGGCTTATCCCCAGAGGGTGTCCTCTGGTTTTTGATGAGGACTGATATATTGCCAAAGCGCTGGCCCCACTCAGCATACATGGATGGTGTCTCCCATGTGTGTATCTTCTGGAGGCTGAGCAGGTTTGACTCCTTCATGAAGCCGATCCCAAACTCCCCATATTTGATTGCACTAAATCCTGAGACTCCTACACCATGTAACACTTTGTCTGTTTCCCCAAGGTCTGTCCTCTGGTCTCGGCTGGACCCTGTGTCCATCACTGTGTTGTCCTGATCTTGCAGTGGGTGGGACAACACCTTTGAAGTGCCGCCCGTGCTTACTCTCCCCGACAAGGGCTTGGAGTCTTCTTCTGTCTCTGGAATTTCTGCTTTGTCACTCCAGCAGGTTTGACCAAAGAGTTGCTTCTGCTGCTGTTTTTGATATTCTGCATAGTGTTTCCCTGGGTGGAGATGATTCCCTGCACATAAACTTGAGAAGAGCTGAGGAAGGTGACTGAACCACATGTGCTGGCTGAGGCTTTGCTGATGAGTGAATGCCAGTGGGCAGTGGGGACAAGGTGGAATGTTTGGCTTTGATCCTGATGAAGAAGAATAGTTTTAGTCAGAGCAGCCATGGGTAGGGGCCAGGGCCACTCTGCTTTGCCCATCGGTCGTTCGTAATATGTTTATATCACAACCTGTCTCTCACTCGGACACCCTCACATCTATAACAAGAGCTATTTTTCATTTTACTTTACACACTATATTTTTTTTAAAATCTGATTTATTTATTTGAAAGTGGAAGAGAGTGAATGAGAGAGAGAGAGCATAAGCAGGGGGAGGGGCGGAGGGAAAGGGAGAAGTAGACTCCTCACTGAGCAAGGAGCCTGATGGGGGGGCTCGATTCCAGGACCCTAGGATCATGACCAGCGCTGAATTATAGGAGTTAGCAAACTTGTCAGGTAGGCCAAATTCAGCCTATAACCTGTTTTTGTATGGCCCACCAGCCAAAAATGGATTTTACCTTTCTAAGGATTTATTTCTGAGAAAGAGAAATAAATAAGCAAACAAATAAACCAGACAATGGGGCAATAGACTGCATGTGACCTGGAAAGTTTAAAATCTTTCCTGGGTGGCCCCTTGTCCTACGGCAATGTAGAAAACTGATACCAAAAACTTATTTTCACAATACCTGACAGAGTAAAAAGTTTACTTCCAGAAATCAAACACATACAACACATGAAAAACACTGAACCCCAGATAAGAAAAGATTCCCCAGCTTGGTTGGTATGGTTAGTTATACGAGGACAGTCATAAAACGATCAGTTCTGTTCCTGCTACAGGGGCAGTCACCTGATTTGAGTGGAAGGTGAGAAACCAGTGCTGGGTGGAACTGTCAATAAATGTGGCCTAGAGAAGCCTACCAGTGACTGCTATACGAGGCTGCCATCTTGGTTAGGAACCCCCTACCCCAAAAAACCCCAAACAAAAACCAAAAGCCAAAGAAACAAAACAAAAACAACAACAAAAGACCGGCAGATCACCCAGAAATGTAGCAGGGGAAAACCTAAAAGTGAGAGAGACAGGGAGGGGCTTGATAAACTCTCCACACAACCCTGGCTGATTGGAAGGTTGTTTGCAAAAGCGGGGAGGTGGATGGGGGCCCAAGCTATGCATTTAACCCTGCCTGACACAGAGCCCATCACCAGGTATGGAGGAATAATGAGAGAGATCAGGGGAAAGTAAAAAGCCAGACAAAACTTGGAAACTGGGGTGCCTGGGTGGCTCAGTTGGTTAAGCGACTGCCTTCGGCTCAGGTCATGATCCCGGAGACCCGGATCGAGTCCCACATCGGGCTCCCTGCTCGGCAGGAAGCCTGCTTCTCCCTCTCTCACCCCCCCTGCTTGTGTTCCCTCTCTGGCTGTGTTTCTCTCTGTCAAATAAATAAAATCTTTAAAAAAAAAAAAACTTGGAAACTATCTGAACTTGGTAGGAGCTCCCCAACTCTCCCATTTATCCATTTATTGGCTCAAAGTCTTTGAACACCACCTATCTCTAATTGTTGCAGACCACTGAGCTCTGCACACAGCAGGCTGACATCAGGAAGCCAGGATTAAAATTAAACATGAGAAGACAATAACAAATCAAGCAAGCGGAAACATCACCTTCACAGAGGAAACATATCTCACATATTTAATCTAGAAGAGTTACTAAAAGTGTGGGGTGCCTGGATGGCTCAGTCGTTAAGCGACTGCGTTAGGCTCAGGTCATGATCCCAGAGTCCCGGAATCGAGCCCCGCATTGGGCTCTGTGCTCAGGAGGAGGCCTGCTTCTCCCTCTCTCACTCCCCCTGCTTGTATTCCCTCCCTCGCTATCTTCTCTCTCTGTCAAATAAGTAAAAAGAATCTTTAAAAAAAAAAAAAGTAAAACAACTTAAACTACAAAATTACTAGGAAGACACAATAGCATATTTTGGTTTGCAACAGAATAAATGAAGTTGAAGATAAATCAACAGAAATGACCCAAACTGCAAACAGGTGAAAGAAAGATTGAAGAAAAGCCAAGAGCCCCAGAAACTTGCAGGACACCATCAGATAAATCAATCTATGTGTAATGGGAATGCACAAAGGAAAACACAGAGAGAAAAGAGCAGGAAAAAAGGTCTAAAGAAATAATAACTAAAAAGTCTGAAATTTGTTGAAAAACATTAGTCCATAAATCCAAGAAGCTCAACAGACTGCAAGAAAAGCATCAAGAGGGTACCTGGGTGGCTCAGTTGGTTAAGCATCTGCCTCTGGCTCAGGTCATGATCCCAGAGTCTTGGGATCGAGTCCCTCACTGGGCTCCCTGCTCAGCGGGAATGTGCTTCTCCCTCTCCCTCTGCCTCTCCCCCCACGTGTGCTTCTGCACACCTATGTTCTCTCTCTCTCAAATATATAGATAAAATCTTTTAAAAAATTATTTTTATTGCCATCCTATTGTCAGACACTAAGATGGTGGCAGTAGAATAGCAATAAACACATACCTTTCAGTAGTAAGTCTCAACGTGAATGGCCTAAATGCTCCCATGAAATGGCACAGTGTTGCAGACTGGATACAGAGACAGGACCCATCCATATGCTATCTACAAGAGACTCATTTTGAACCTAAAGATACCTCCAGACTGAAAGTGAGGGAATGGAGAACCATTTTTCATGCCAGCAGACCTGAAAAGTAAGCTGGGGTAGTAATTCTTATATCAGATAAATTTAATTTAAATGAAAGACTGTAACAAGAGATCCAGCGGGACACTATATCATTCTTAAAGGGTCTATCCAACAAGAAAATCTAACAATTGTAAATATCTATGCCACTAACATGGGAACAACCAACTATGTAAGCCAGTTAGTAACCAAAATAAAGAATCAGATTGACAATAACACATTAATTGTAGGAGATTTTTAACACTCCACTCTCAGCACTGAACAGATCATCTAAACAGAAGATCAACAAAGAAACAAGAATTTTGAATGACACATTGGACCAGATGGACTTCATAAATATATACAGAACATTCTACTCTAAAACAATAGAATACTCATTCTTCTGTATATATCTATGAAAAGCCCACTCGGAACTTTCTCCAAAATAGACCATATACTGTGTCAAATCAGGTCTCAGCCAATACCAAAAGACTGAGATTATTTCCTTGCATGATATCAGGCCACAACACCTTGAAACTGGAACTCAATCACAAGAAAAAATTTGGAAGGGATTCAAATACTTGGAAGTTAAAGAGCATCCTATTAAAGAATGAATAGGTCAATCAGGAAATTAAAGAACTTAAACAATTCATGGAAACCAATGAGAATGAAAACACATCGGTTCAAAACCAATGGGATACTGCAAAGGTGGTTCTAAGGGGGAAATACACAGCCATCCAACCCTTTCTCAAAAAAAGTAGAAAAATCCTAAATGCACAAGCTAACGCTACACGTAAAGGAGCTGGAGAAAATGTTGGGCTGGCTGAGAGACAGGGGCACCCAAGATGGCGGGCATCACAGACGGGGTCAAGATGGCTGATCTTCCTGCCAAAGCAGCCGTGGCCACCATGTCATCTCCAGTAAATTGAAACCTAGCTGGGGGGACTGAAATTTCCCATACCTGACTTTCCAGCCAGGGACCACCCACCATCATCTGGACCTTCCCCACCCCCAACCAATCACCTGGGGACAGGATGTTCCCTTGCCTAATATGGGGAAAAAACCCACCTGAATTCAGACCCAGAACGATAAGGCTTAAAAACCCTTACACTCCCCAACCCAGGCGCGACTTCCCCGACTCTCCTCTCTGGAGTCGTGGAACCTCGCCGGAGGGTGCTTGCAATAAAGCTCACTCTTTGGACCCTGTTTGCCTTTGCGGTCTCTGTTCTATTTGCAACGAAAAACCTTACAGAAAGAATAGCAAATAAAACCTTAAAAAGCAAGAGAAGAGAAATAATAAAGATTAGAGCAGAGATCAATGAAACAGAAACCAGAAAAACAGTAGAACAGATCAACAAAACTAGAAGCTGGTTCTTTGAAAGAATTAATAAGATCGATAAGCCGCTGGCCAAACTTATCCAAAAGAAAAGAGAAAGCCCAAATTAAAATCATGAATGAAAGGGGAGAGATTATGACTAACACCAAGGAAATAGAAACAATTATTAGAAATTATTACCAGCAGCTGTATGCTAACAAATAAGCAACCTGAAAGAAATGGATGCCTTCCTGGAAACTTACAAATGACTAAGACTGAAACAGGAAGAAACAATCTGGATAGAACAATAACCAGTAACAAAATTGAAGCAGTAATCAAAAACCTCCCAAAAAACCAAAGCCCAGGACCAGATGGCTTCCCAGAGGAATTCTATCAAACATTTAAAGAATAATACCTATTCTTCTAAAGTTTTCCAAAAAAATAGAAACAGAAGGAAAACATTCAAACTCCTTCTATGAGGCCAGCATTACCCTGATCTCAAAACCAGGCAAAGACCCCATCAAAAAGGAGAATTACAGAACAATATCCCTGATGAACATGGATGCCAAAATATTCAATGAGATCCTAGCTAATAGGATCCAACAGTACATTAAAAGGATAATTCACCACGACCAAGTGGGCCTGGAAAGCAAGGATGGGTTCAACATTCACAAAGCAATCAACATGGTAGAACATATCAATATAAGAAAAGACAAGAACCATATGATCCTCTCAACTGATGCAGAAAAAGCATTTGACAAAATATAATATCTGTTCCTGATTAAAACTCTTCAGAGTATAGGGATAGAGGGAACATTCCTCAATACCATAAAAACAATCTATGAAAAGCCCACAGTGAGAAAGTACTAGAAGTCCTAGCCTCAGCAATGAGACAACAAAAAGAAATAAGAGGCATCTAAATTGGCAAAGAAGTAGCCAAACTCTCCCTCTTCACAGATGACATGATATTTTATTATGTGGAAAACCCGAAAGACTCTACTCCCAAATTACTAGAACTCATACAGAAATTGAGCAATGTAGGGGTACCTGGGTGGCTCAGTTGGTTGAGCAACTGCCTTTGGCTCAGGTCATGATCCCGGAGACCGGGATCAAGTCCCATATCGGGCTCCCTATTCAGCGGGAGGCCTGCTTCTCCCTCTCTCGCTCCCCCTGCTTGTGTTCCCTCTCTGGCGGTGTTTCTCTCTGTCAAATAAATAAAATCTTAAAAAAGAAAGAAAGAAATCGAGCAATGTGGCAGGATACAAAATGAATGCACAGAAATCAGTAGCTTTTCTTTCTTTTTTTTTTTTTTTAAGATTTTATTTATTTGACAGAGAGAAACACCGCCAGAGAGGGAACACAAGCAGGGGGAGTGAGAGAGGGAGAAGCAGGCTTCCTGCCGAGCAGGGAACCCGATGTGGGACTCGATCCCGGGTCTCCAGGATCATGACCTGAGTCGAAGGCAGCCACCTAACCAACTGAGCCACCCAGGCGCCCCAGAAATCAGTAGCTTTTCTATACACTAAAAATGTAGCTGTAGGAAGAGAAATTAAGGAATCAATTCCATTCACAATAGCAACAAAAACCAAAAGATACCTAGGAATAAAGAGGTAAAGGTTCTATACTCTAGAACTATAGAACACTTAGGAAAGAAATTGAGGAAGACATATAAAGATGGAAAAATATTCCATGCTCATGGATTAGAAGAATAAACACTGTTAAAATGTCTATCCTACCCAGGCAATTTACATTTTCAATGCCATCCCTATTAAAACACCATTGGCGGGGCACCTGGGTGGCTCAGTTGGTTAAGCGACTGCCTTCAGCTCAGGTCATGATCCTGGAGACCCGGGATTGGGCCCTGCATCGGGCTCCCTGCTCGGCGGGAAGCCTGCTTCTCCCTCTTTCACTCCCCCTGCTTGTGTTCCCTCTCGCTGTGTTCCTCTGTCAAATAAATAAAATCTTTAAAAAAACAAAAAACAAAAAACACCATTGACATTTTTCAAAGCGCTGGAACAAAAAAAAATCCTAAAATTTGTTTGGAATCAGAAAAGATCCCAAATTGCCAAGGGAAGGATGAAAAAGAAAAACAAAGCTGGGGTATCACGCTGCCTGACTTCAAGCTATATTACAAATCTGTGATCACCAAGACAGCATTGTACTGGCACAAAAACAGACACATAGACCAATGGAACATAACAGAGATCCTCAACTCTGTGATCAACTAATCTTTGACAAATCAGGAAAAAATATCCAATGGAAAAAAGACAGTCTCTTCAATAAGTGGTGCTGGCAAAATTGGACAGCTACATATAGAAAAATGAAATTGGACCACTCCCTTACACCGCACAAAAAGATAAACTCAAAATGGATGAAAGATCTCAATCTGAGACAGGAATCCACCAAAATCCTAGAGGAGAACATAGGCAGTTACCTCTTCAACATCGGTCCCAGTAACTTATTTCATGACACATCTCCAAAGGCAAGTGAAACAAAAGCAAAAAGCCTTCATCAAGACAAAAAGCTTCCGTACAGCAAAGGAAATCATCAACAAAACTAAGAGGCAGCTTTCAGAAAGGGAGAAGATATTTGCAAATGACATTACAAATAAAGGGCTGATATCCAAGATCTATAAAGAACTTCTCAAACTCAACACTCAAAAACAAATAGCCCAGTCAAAAAATGGGCAGAAGACATGAACAGACACTTCTCTAAAAAAGATATATGAATGGCTAACAGACACATAAAAAGTGTTCAACATCACTAGCCATCAGGGAAATTCAAATCAAAACCACAATGAGATACCACTTTACACCAGTTAGAATGGCAAAAATTAACAAAACAGGAAACAAAAAAATGCTGGTGAGGATGTAGAGAAAGGGGAACCCTCTTACACTGTTGGTAGGAATGCAAGTTGTTACAGCCACTCTGGAAACAATATGGAGGTTCCTCAAGATGTTAAGAACAGAGCTACCCGAGGGGTGTCTGGGTGGCTCAGTTGTTAAACGTCTGCCTTTGGCTCAGGTCCTGGGATTGAGCCCCTCATCAGGCTCCCTGCTCCGTGGGAAGCTTGCTTCTCCGTCTCCCACTCCCTCTGCTTTTGTTCCCTCTCTTGCAGTCTGTCAAATAAATAAAATCTTAAAAAAAAATAGAGATGCCCTATAACCCAGCAATTGCAATACTAAGTATTCACCCCAAAGATAAAGACGTAGTGAAAAGAAGGGGCACATGCGCTCAATGTTCATAGCAGCAATGTCCACAATAGCCAAACTGTGGAAGGAGCTGAGATGCCCTTCAACAGATGAATGGATAAAGATGTATAGATACACAATGGAATATTACTCAGCTATCAGAAATGATGAATACCGGGATGCCTGGGTGGCTCAGTTGGTTAAGCAACTGCCTTCGGCTCAGGTCATGATCCCGGAGACCCGGGATCGAGTCCCACGTCGGGCTCCCTGCTCGGCAGGAAGCCTGCTTCTCCCTCTCTCACTCCCCCTGCTTGTGTTCCCTCTCTCGCTGTGTTTCTCGCTGTCAAATAAATAAAAAATCTTTAAAAAAAAAAAAAATGATGAATACCTACATTTGTATTGACATGGATGGAACTGGAGGGGATTATGTTAAGTGAAGAAGGTCAAACAGAGAAAGACAATTATCATATGGTTTCACCCATATGTGGAACATAAGCAATAGCATGGAGAACCATAGGGGAAGGGAGGGATAGCCAAAAGGGGAGAAATCAGCGAGGGAGATGAACCATGAGAAACTATGGACCTGGAGAAACAATCTGGGGGTTTCAAAGGGGAGGAGGGTGGATGGAGGGTATAACAGGGTGACGGGTATTGAGGAGAGCACATGCTGTGATGAGCACTGGGTATTATATTTAACTAATGAATCACTGAACAATGAAAAAAATAAAGTTATTTATACTAAAAAAAAAAAAAAAAAGGAGAGAGAGAGAGAGAGACTCCTAAAAAAGAGAAGAAACTGAGGGTTGACAGGGTGGGGGGTGGAGCAGGGAGGTAGGTGGAGGATGGGCTGGATGGGTGATGAATATTAAGGAGGGAATTTGTTATGATGAGTAGAGGATATTGTATGTAAGTGATGAACCTCTGAATTCTACTCCTGAAACCAATATAGCACTGTATGCTAGTCAACTAGAATTTAAACCAAAATTTAAAAAAAATTTTTTTTTAATCTTAAAAGAAATACTTCAGGGATGCCTGGGTGGCTCAATTAGTTGAGCATCTGCCTTCAGCTTGGGTCATGATCCTGGCATCCTGGGATGGAGCCCCACATTGGGTTCCCTGCTCGGCAAGGGGCCTGCTATTCCCTCTCCTTCTGCCCCTCCCCCTGCTGTTCTCTCTCTCTCTCTCTCGCTCTCTCGCTCTCTCTCTCTCTCTCAAATATATAAATCTTAAAAAAAAAAGGAAAGAAAAACATAAATAGAGCCCCAGAGAAATATATCATAGCCAAATTGTTGGCTATCAGAAAAAAAGACAAGAGAAAATCTTGAGAGCAGCAAAAGGAAAATGATTCAACAAAATGTGTTTGTTCTTACAATGGAATATTATATGGCAATAAAAAAGGAACTAGGCTGCCTGGGTGGCTCAGTGGGTTAAGCTTCCCACTCTTGATTTCAGCTCAGGTCATGATCTCAGAGTCGTTGGACAGGCCCTACCTCCAGCTCTGTACTGAGCATGGAGCCTGCTTGGGATTCTCTTTCTTCCTCTCCCTTTCCCCTCCCCCGCAACATTGCATGCTCTCTCTCTCAAAAAAGAAAAAAGAAATAGAAAAAAGAAATGGATTACTGAATCTCAAAAATAATATGCCAAATGCAAAAGATTATATTTTATGACACCATTTATAGAATATGTCCAGGACAACAAATCTATAAAGTCAGCATATCAGTGGTTCCCCAGAGCTTAGATGGGAGGAGGGATAGACACAAATGGGCATAAGGGAGTTTTTTGGAATGGCAGAATATTCTAAAGTTACATGGAAGTAATGAGCATACAAAAATAAACATTTACCAAAAGTTATGCAACTGTACGCTTACAGTAACTAGATTTTATGGTATAAAAATTTTATCTCAATGAAGTTGTTAAAAAAATGTAAGACTGTATATTGCTAAAATGTCAGTGTCATAAAAGACAAAGAAAGTTCACTGAAATAATCTATATTAAGGGAGATTAAATAGACATGACTTGTAAATACACTACTAAAACCTGGACTGGATAATTGTCTAGAAAGTAAAAAAAGATATTATTGCATCTACTGACAAAATTATAATATGAGTAGATATTAAATAAAATTACTGTATCAAAGTTAAATTTACTGAGATTGGTAACTACTATGGTTATATGAAAATACTGCCCTTCTTAGAAAAACTTTTTTTTTACATTATGGTGTTAGCTACTGTATAGTACCTTTTAACAAACATACACATATGAACACATACACACCCATATACATATACATAAATATATGCACGTATATATTGAGAGTGGGGGAAGGAGAAGGGAGAACATGCATATAAGACAGCACACATGGGGTGCCTGGGTGGCTCAGCTGGCTGAGCGACTGCCTTCGGCTCAGGTCATGATCCCGGAGAGCCCGGATCGAGTCCCACATCGGGCTCCCTGCTCATCAGCAAGCCTGCTTCTCCCTTTCTCACTCCCCCTGCTTGTGTTTCCTCTCTGGCTGTGTTTCTGTCAAATAAATAAAATCTTAAAAAAAAAAAAAGACAGCACACAACCAAATATAAAATATTAATAGGTGATTTTATGAAGCCATTTTACTTTTTTAAAAATATTTTTCTTTTTTTTTTAATATTTAATATATTTGACAGAGAGAGCGAGCACAAGTAGGCAGAGCAGTAGGCAGAGGGAGAGGGAGAAGCAGGCTCCCTGATGAACAAAGAGCCCAATACAGAACTCGATCCCAAGACACTGGGATCACGACCCAAGCTGAAGGCAGACACTTGACGACTGAGCCACCCAGGCGCCCCTAAAGACTTTATTTTTATGTAATCACTACACCCAACATGGGGCCGGAACTCACAACCCCAAGATCAAGAGTTGCATGTTTACCGACTGAGCCAACCAGGTGCCCCTGATGACATCTTATAATAACATATATGGCATATATTTCCACATATGTGTGTATGTAGAGGATATAAAGGTGTTCTTTGTAATGTTTTTATTTTTGCAAATTTTCTGTAATTTTAAAGTAATTTCCAAATGTCAAGTCAAAAACATATTGGATGAAGCCTACTTCTGAAAATGACAGCAGACTGAATTGGGCACAAGAATCCCCTGCAGAAAACAATGATGAAACTGGATAAAATGTAACAAATAATTACTTCAAGTCACTGGACAACACCCAAAAGTGACCAGAAGTTGGTTGGAGTAAAGAGTTTACCCTAAAAAAGCTCCAGTAAAAAGTGAGGGGCTAGAATTTTCTTGCTACAAAGCACTTTCAACACACACAACTATAGCAGTGGAGAAAGAGTGGTGAAATACCATAGCCACAGGTCAGGATTCAGAGGTAGAACAGAGGCTGCAAATATGTGTTAAGAACAGAAAGAAATGGGTTGCCTGGATGGCTCAGTCGGTGGAGCACATGACTCTTAGTCTTGGGGTTGTAAGTTCGAGCCCCATGTTGGGTGTGGAGATTACTTAAAAATAAAATCTTTAAAAAAAAAAAAGAATAGAAGGAAATGTACAGTCTCAATTTCTTGTATAGAAAAGAAGTAGGGGCGCCTGGGTGGCTCAGTTGGTTAAGCGACTGCCTTCGGCTCAGGTCATGATCCTGGAGACCCGGGATCGAGTCCCACATCGGGCTCCCCGCTCGGCGGGAAGCCTGCTTCTCCCTCTCACTCCCCCTGCTTGTGTTCCCTCTCTGGCTGTGTTTCTCTCTGTCAAATAAATAAAATCTTAAAAAAAAAAAAAAAAAAAAAAAAAGAAAAGAAGTAAACCTGGAAAGTAATCATGTTAAATATCCATCCCAAAAACTTGGAAAAAGAATAGCGAAATAAGACTAAAGTAAGAATTGAAAGGAAATATTAAATAGAAGTTCAGAATACATACAACAGACGTGTTCAACAAAGGAAAAAAAGGCAAAATAAACAGATGAAACAGATATCTCTATATGAAACTCCAAACAATATACACAGGACAAGTTATGGGATTAATTAAACCTTTCAGCAAGACTGCTGGGCATATGATCATTATGATGAAATGAATTTTAGTACTACATTTTAACAAAAAATTATAAAAATTTAGTTTTTAAAAACATAACTCTCAAAACAATGAAAAATAAGCTTATGCATAAATTTAAAGAAAGATGTACATTTACATTAAATACTGTAAAACCTAGCAAGAGGTGGTAATAAAGATGTATTAATACGTAAAAGAAGACACCACACTAAGAGAAAGACTTAATATTGTAAAAGATGTCAATTCTCTCCAAATTAATGACTATATTAATACATGTATATTATTAAATACATAAATTCAAGGCAACTATAACAGAATCCTGACAGGAGACTTTATGAAATCTGACTAGCTGATTGTAAAACCCCATTGGGCTAAAGCTACAAGGACAAGAATAAGACCGGAGGTCTTACCCTATCAGAAGCTAGACTTACTATAAAGCTGTAGGAATTAAAAGTGTGATAGTTGAACAGGCATAAGCAGATACAGCAGTGGAATAAAACAGAGTTCAGACACTGATCCAGGCATATACTGAAATTCAAAATATGAGAGGTGGCATTGTAAACTGGGGAAAATGATGAATTATTCAATGAATGGGGTCAAGTCTGATTGTGATGCATTTAGAAATCTATAAAAATAGATCCATATCTCTCGGCACTCACAAAATCAATTCCAGACAGATTAAAGACCTAAGTTCTAAAAAGCAAAAATAATTTTTTTATTTAAAGAAGAAAAATCTAAATAACGTCTTTATGATCATGACAAGAGGGAAGGACTTCTTAAATCAGACAGACACATATACAGACAACACAAAAAAAAGTTTGACAGGGGCGCGTGGGTGGCTCAGTTGGTGAAGCGACTGCCTTCGGCTCAGGTCATGATCCTGGAGACCAGGGATCGAGCCCCACATCGGACTCCCTGCTCAGCGGGAAGCCTGCTTCCCCCTCTCTCACTTCCCCTGCTTGTGTTCCCTCTCTGGCTGTGTTTCTCTCTGTCAAAGAAATAAAATCTTTAAAAAAAAAAAAAAGTTTGACAAACCAAATACATTAAAATTTATGAAATTATTATGGGGCGCCTGGGTGGCTCAATGGGTTAAAGCCTCTGCCTTCCGCTCAGGTCATGATCTCAGGGTCCTGGGATCGAGCCCCACCTCTGGCTCTTTGCTCGGCAGGGAGCCTGCTTCTTCCTCTCTCTCTGCCTGCCTCTCTGCCTACTTGTGATCTCTCTCTCTCTCTGTGAAATAAATAAATAAAATCTTTAAAAAAAAATTATGAAGTCATTATGAAAGGCCATTAAAACACTGGGTAAATTTCATAACGCTCTTGAAATAAAAGTAATGGGAAACAGATCAGAGGTTGCCAGAGGTTAAGGGTGGAGGGAAGGTAGCACGAAGGAGTTTTTTGTAGTGGTGGAACATTCTGTATCCTTACTGAAATGGCACTTACATCAATCTAGGAAGGTGACAAAATTTCACGGTACTATACAACAACAAAAGAGTACATGTAAAAACTGATGAAATCTGAATCTGATTAAGGTCTGCAGCTGATTTAATAGTACTGTTACTAATGTCAACTTCCTGGTTTTGAAATTGGAGAAAGCTGGGTAAAGAATAGATGGGAACTTGAGGTATTATCTTTAAAAACTAAGACTTAAATTATTTCAAAATTAAACAACTTATTTTTTAAAGTATTTATATATTTATTTATTTAAGAGATAGTGACAGAGATAGTGAGAGAGCAAGAGCTTGGAGGAGAGAGAAAAGCAAGTGGGAGTCCAATACGGGGCTCAATCCCAGAACCCTGGGATCATGACCAGAGCTGAAAGCAGACACTTAACCAACTGAGCCATCCAGACGCCCCTAAACATCTTTTTATAAAGCAGGTAGGCAGTCCACAGATTGGAAGTTGAGCATAACACATTTAGCAGACAAAAAAATCATTTCCAGGATTCAAATACTTCTACAAATCAACAAGAAAAAGCAAAGCAGGTAAAAGATTTGAACAGATCGGGGCGCCTGGGTGGCTCAGTTGGTTGAGCAACTGCCTTTGACTCGGGTCATGATCCCAGAGACCCGGGATAGAGTCCCACATCGGGCTCCCTGCTCAGCGGGAGGCCTGCTTCTCCATCTCTCACTCCCCCTGCTTGTGTTCCTTCTCTGGCTGTGTTTCTCTCTGTCAAATAAATAAAATCTTAAAAAAAAAAAAAAATATTTGAACAGAGAATTCGCATAAGAAGAAACATCAACGCTAATCAACCTAAGAACATAAGGAAAGATGCTCAAACTGAATGCCAATCAAGTTAAAACAACCATGAGAGGCCATTTCATACCCAAAGGATGATCAGAAACATAAGTCTTTGTTAGAGCAGCCTTGCGAACTAATGAAACAACTGTTGAGAGTAATTCAGCATTACCTAGGCAGGCGGAACGAGTGCACGCTCTTTGACTTAACTACTCTCCATTCCTAGGCATCTATCTTAGAGAAACAAGTGCTTATATGCCCAAGGACACATGTATTAGAATGTATGTAGTTGCAATTTTTTTAAAGATTTTATTTATGAGAGAGAGTGTGTGTGAGCATGTGCGTGCACAAGTGGAGGGAGACAGAGAAGCAGACCCCAGGCTGAGCAGGGAACCTGAGGTAGGGCTCCATCACAGGACCCTGGGATCATGACTTGAGTCAAAGGCAGACGTTTAACCAACCAAGCCATCCAGGCACCCCTATAGCTGCATTTTTTAATAGCCAAAATTAGTAAAAACATAGATGTCCAACAAAACAAAATGGATAAATGAATTGTATTATAATTATATACATAATACAATAAATATATAGTAATGAAAATGAATGAACCAGAACACATATATCAATATGGGTTTACCTCAAAAACTCAGTGTCAGTGGAGAGAGCAAACTACAGGAGGATATACATAGTATGATGACATTAATGAAAAGCTTCAAAATATGTCAACCCTGTAGATGTTTGAAGGATTCATACATATGAAGGAAAGCAAAAGGCCATGCATAAGATTTATAAATCCCTATTTTTGAAAAAAGTTTCCTTTGAGTAGGGGTGTGGGGACGTAGGGAAAGTAAGAACTAGAACTGTTTACGTAATGCCTTATTTCTTAAGCTGGGATATTGGTCACAAGTACATATTCTTTTATTATTCATAGCTTGCTGTAATCTTAACTACTGAGTAACACATTTTTTAAATTATGGAAATTAGAAAGGTATAAATAATCAATTACATTTCACCTACAGGAAACTAGAAAGCATCTGAGGGTGGCAAACTTAATGTCCATAGGATAGATGCAGTTTCTAAGATCAAGAGAAGAGAAAGCAGCCCATGAATAAGGAAAGACTGAACATGAGGAAGAAGACAAGCCAAGTAAAGACGGAGGCTTCCCAGTGGAGGAAAGAGACAAGGAAAACAAGAAAGCCCCTCCCTCAATTGAAAATGATGTTCTAGGAGGAAGGTCATGCCAAGCCGACTTACCAATGACCTAGGAGGCCTGAGAAGAGCTTCTTCCCCATACCTGAGAGATGCCTCCTCCTTCCCTATCTTCCAAGCTGCAGATGGTCCCATCTACCCTGCGTCACACTCACCTGGACAGAGGCCCAGTGGATGTCATCTCAGCTCTCCAGGGCTCTTCCCCTTGTTCCAGCTGAGAAATGAGTTTTGGCTTAGAAAATGGAATTTCTGCTCATGGGGAAAAACAACAACAACAACAAAACAAGGAGATTCTTGGTTATGGGCTCAAGGGGCCATTTCGTAACTCAGAGCCAAAATGTGTAGGGAAACCCAAAGGGTAGTAGAAAGGACCTATAACTGTGAACTCTCCTCAGGAGAGCTGAGTACGTAAAGGTGACTCTGGTCAGGAAAACAGCATATTAACACTTGGTGAAGGAAAATCACCTAGGTTTAGAACAAGATAAAGCAAAAAGAGAGTCCCAGCCTGGAGAAAGGGGTGTGGAAATGCAGTGTTAGAGGCAATATGAGTAAATCTACCTGTTTTCAATTCCATTACAGATTTCCCCTGAGGGAGGAGGATTATTGTTTCTAAGCCCAGCCCTTGGACAAAGCTGCTTCATGGGCAGCCTTTCCTTGTGATGTGTAGAAAATACTGTGCAGCAGATTTTAAATGGTAAGGGAAGCCATCTTTACCTAGTGAGAGCAGGTGGTTGTAGGTTTCCAGCATCACTTCCCTGTGCAGGGTCCTCTGAGCTGGGCTCAGCAACCTCCACTCCTCCTGGATGAAGTCCACAGCCACATCCCTGAATGTCACAAATGCCTTTAACACAAAACACATTGCTGTTCGTCCAGGAGTTCACCTTGCTCACAGGTCAGGATGAGGAATCAAAAGGCTTCCTCGTGGAAGGTAGAGATTTCTAAGCCCTACTTTGGATTATGAATGAAAAATACCAAAATATGCCCCTCCAAATTATGCCATTTGGGCACGAGGATTATTTTGGGCTGATGGCATTGAGAAGAAGCAGGCACAAGAAAAGCTCTCTGCCCTCCCTCTATCTGCCTAAAAGCAGAACATAAATTTGTGAAAGTGCCTCCCCTCCTGGCTGAAACGGGAAGAACAGAAATGAGAAACAGAACTCTCGAAGTTGTTCTGATAGCATCCAGGCGATTGTAAATCTCTACCACAGAGGACAAGGATTAAGGATAAATCAAAGTCTCAAAAAAAAAAGAATAAATTGAGGTCTCATTTTCTGTTTAAATTTTCCTTTCACTTTTTTCATAAGGATAGTCAAGGCAGAGATCTGAAACAACCAAGTTCATGCACATCAAAAATGATAGTAAACCACCCCGGCAACTTTGATGGTGCTCAATAAATGTTAATCAAATTTGACTAAGTCAAGGTCATCATAGCCACCATTCATAGGGTTAGAAAGTTTCCCCTTAAGTTCCTATACATTCATGTCATTGATTTCCTTTTGTCAAATTTTTCTCAAAATCCTTCAAAACCTTGCTTACTCAAAGACAAAACATATACTTCTCAGTCTGGAACTCAACCTAGCCTAAGAGACTAAGAGATGGAAAATGAAGGTACCAGGTAGGTAATATAAATGAGGGAGGCCAGGAAAATATTAGCTGGTCAATGGTTTCAACCTCAGTTTGGAAGATACTGTGGAAAGTGCTGCAAATAAACTCTGCTGGAGCTGCCTAAATGATGAAGACACTGTTCAGTGTGAATTCCCTGACACCACAGTACAATTTATTTTCAGAGAGGCGGGCAATTCGGAATTTTTGGTGAAATCTCCCCATTCCCAGATGCCAAAAATGCTCTCAATATAAAATTCAGGTCAGACCATCAAGACCGTGCCTGTATCTTCACCAGCACATAGTTAAAAATCAACCTTAAATAACTCCATTGGCCACTACAATCTTCCCACATGGTGGGAAGGGCAGTACCCCCCCCACCCCAGGCTAACCATATTTTCTTCTCTCCTCCCTGCTCTGCCAACTCTCCAACTTACCAAACCCTCAGGGGCCGTTCAGACAGCCCTACTTCTTCCAGAAGCCCTCCCTAACCACTTCAGGTCATAAGCATCTCTGCCAGCCCTGTCTTGCATCCTTACCACTGGACAGTCAAGGTTGGATGTTCCTGTATTTTTATTTAAACTGTTCCATGTGTGCTGTTTACAACTGACCACTTGGCGGATGACAGATATGGATGGAGCAGAAAGCAATGCTGAAGGGGGCACTCCACCTAAGATGAGCCACCACTCCTCCACAACAGGCGTGAACTCTGCCCAATACCAACAAGACAGCCTGCGGTGCAAGAAAAAGGAACAGATCCATCCCGTTGGCAGCCAACACGGAATCTGATGAGAAGACTCACCTCTTTTTTGGCTTTCAGGAGCCCCGTGGCCATTTTCCTGGTTTCCTGAATGCTCTCCCTGGAGAAGAGCAAAGTCTCAAAAGATAGATCTGGGGATGTGAGGAGAAACAAGAGCATTCCTAGATGGAAAGTCCCTTTCCAGGAGTCAAGGCGGGGTCTGTCCCGGAGCCCCACACCTGGGGGTTCAGTGTCACGGAAATCACCAGCACAACTCAATTCCCATCTAGAGCCCTGGGGAAAGGGTTCGGAGTGACCGAGCACCCTCAAGTTCAGCCCCAAGCTCTGGGCAGGGTGTGGAGCCCATGTCCACCCCGCAGAGGAGTAAGGGTCTGTCTCCAACTCTATGGGCTGGAATGAAAAGATAATGGCCTGGAGGTGCTGTGTCCCCACAAGTAAAACAGGGACAAGCAGAGGACGTGCTGATTGGCAAAGCAATGACTACAGGGCACTCACGGAACGCCGGGTGCACGTTACCGATCCTGAGGCTGAGGCTCGGGAACTAACCCAAGTGTGGGAAGCACCCGAAGAGCGAGGCCTAAGCAGGAGCTAACCAATGAGAGGGTGGCACTTACCAACCGGAAGTGCTCCTGCTCTGTCTACTCCACAGCAAGGACAACTCCAGGGACGGCGGAAGTGGCCGCGCGGGCCCCTGGAAAATGTAGTCTTTGGGATGGAGAGGCGGTGGTAGCAGGGTGACTCTGACATCTCCACCTCTCATACAACGAAGGGTAGGAGCTCACTATTAAGATGCCCCGACCGCAAGGTGTACATGTTTTTTCCTCCGAGGGCCAATGAGATCTCGCGGGCCAGGAGAGAGTCGCAGAAATGCCCGAGGATTCTAGAAAATGTGGTCCTGGCGTCCCGCTGGTGTTACGGAAGCAGATGGACAGACTGCGCGCTGACCTTCAGCGGCGCGGGTGAGCTGGGGTTACCCTACGCCAAGGCCCCACCCTGTGTACCTTCCAGGAGCAGAAACCAGGGTCCGGATTGGGGCAAGTGGGCGCGGCTCAGGACAAAGCAGTGGAGTGATGCTGTGTTGGGGCTCCGGGTTAGGGTTAGGGTTAGGGTTAGGAGCGACACCGGCCTTGGTGCGCCAATCCCCACAGGGAACCCCACTCTATTTTCTAGGAGAGCGGGATCGGCTTGGGCTCACTCCCGGAATAGTGGTGAGTGTCTCTGGTCCTGTGTCCCAAAGATATTGGTGGGTGGGGAGGCAGGGCTTGAGACCAAGAGTAAAAGGCCCCCGGTCATAGAAACAGTAGTGTGATTAAAAACTGTGGCTTGATCCAGAAATCCCCGGGGTTTTTTTATTGGAAGCTAGGTCACAGGTGCCACTTACAGGAAATTTACCGGGATTGTGGTTGGAAGGTAGGGGGATGGGGTGTGAAGAGGAAGCAGAACTTGAGTTTGGGTCACCATGAATTTTCTTTTTGCATTAATTTTTATTTTCAAAGATACTGCCTTAAAATATTTATCTTGATTACTGAGTTTTTATGATGCCCCTTATATTTTGCCCCCAAAGTTCCAGCTGCCGGGAAAGGCATGAATAGATCTGACCCTATGTGAACCTCATTGGCACCTATTGGCCTGTAATCTTGATAGGAAGTGAGGGCCTGGTTTCTGGGCATTAAGTAGCCAGAAAGAGGCCTTTGGGAGCTTATCCTGAATAGTTGAATTGTGAGTTATCCTTTCTTTCTTGACTTCCTTAATATCCACAGTTCCCTGATACCAGAACCTCCCAAAGCCCCACCCACAAGACACCTCCAAGACCTATCATGATGATGCAAATATTCAAAGACTAATCTTGAATCTTCACATCCCTTTACCTGGAAAAGTAAAAAAACCAAAGTTTGCATGTTAGTATCAGCCCATACCAATAGGATGGTGTTCAGGAAGGATCAGCCCTGTGCCCTATTCCAGTCCTGGTGGCACAGCCCACAGAGGGTTTTATATCCATGAATGTGGAATGCTTGTTAACAGAACTCAGTAAGGACCAAAATCAGGCATGGGGCTGTGAAGAGCACACATGAAATGGAGGGGCTGAGAGCATTACAGAAGGGATTGGGAGTGGGAGGTGGCTGGAGGTGGTATCCTGAGATAATCTGGATCCCTATGTGTAGACATGTGTGTACACAGTGAAGAGAGACCCAGGCTGATAGGTTACCTATAAAAAGTCAAATGTAATATAACAGCAGGTCAGGTGATGATGTGACTCTGCGAACTTACTCCCCTTTCTATCCTTCAGGGAAGGAAAAGGAGCTGGAGGTTGAATCAATCACTAGTGGCCAATGATTTAATCATGCTTGTGTAATGAAGCCTCCATAAAAACCTGAAACACTGGGAGTTTGGAGAGCTTCCAGGTTGATGTAGACTCAGGGAGAGTGATGCGCTCAATATGAAAAGCTCTGTGACCCTTCCCCACACCTTGCCTTATGCATCTCTTCCATGTGGCTCCTCCTATATTATGTCTGTAATAAATTGGTAATCTAGTAAGTAAAATATTTCTCTGGATATTGTGAGAATTTAGCCTGAAAGTAATCTATGACTTAGAAATTAGTAATTACCTTTCAGGTCAGAAAACTAACATAAAAGCAGGATATGAGGGAAAAAATAATCAGATGAGGGTGGGGGTGGGGTGCTTATGGGGATGCAGGAGACAGGGGAAATGTGATTTATGCATAAAATCATTACAGTCTCTGGGGAGGTGTGCACACAAGGATCACAGCTAGATTGGAAGATGACAGGTACCTCTGAAAGGTATATTCAGGGCTTGACATTGAATAAAAAGTGGAGTCAAGTGAAGACCCTTTCCCATCCTGTGCACAGATGGGAGGAAAGCATGGATATAATCAGCAGGTGATGGGCAAATGGGGAGGAAATAAGCACAGCAAACAGTCCCTCAAGAGGCAGAGGGAAATGAGTACAATTCTGTCCATAC
>PITA01004773.1:0-45623 GCA_004023965.1 Spilogale gracilis
AAGAAGAAGAAGAAGAAGAAGGGGAGGAGGAGGAGGAGGAGGAGGAGGAGGAGGAGGAGGAGGAGGGGGAGGAAGAAGAGGAAGAGACACCAGAGTGCTCTCCCCACCATGTGAGGACACAGCAAGCAGGTGGCCATCTCTGATCCAGAAAGTGAGCCCTCACTGGGAAACCAATCAGCCAGCACCTTGATTTCGGACGTCCCATCCTCATTTCTCTGTGAGAAATCAATTCCAACTATTTAAAAGCCATAGTGTCTGTTACGGAGACCTAAGCAAACTGAGATTTTAGGGCTAAAAGAGACCTGAGCATTCAGTGAAGTGAAGGACAAGGAACTAAGAGAGAGAGACAAGGAGGCAAAGATGGGAAGGCAAAATGGAGGAGGGAAGTGCAAGACTCTAGAAAAACAAAGGCAAAATCTCAGAAAGCCTGGATGATATTTCTTGTAACAAGAAAGAAGATGGGGGGTGAGGGAGGTGCCCAGACATTTGGAGTTACGAACTTGACAGTGTCACAGAGATGCTCCCCGGCACAGACGAGGGAAATGGGGAATTCAGGAGAGCACCATGGTAGATACTAACAGGGGGGAGGGGTACGGCCGTGGAGTTAGGCCTGTGTTCCTGGGTGAGCCCCGGGGGGGGGGCCTGCTCTATCCCTTCATTGTTCCGCTCTGGCCCACCCTGCACAAGGCGGCAAAGCATCACAAGACGTCCTCAGCATCACCAGCCCTGCAAACAGGCTGTGCACCTCCTCCATGGGATGTGTGGGTAGTCAGAGGCAGTGGGATGCAAAAACTCATCTGCCCTGGGCCAGGCACACCTTGTTTTATCGCACTCCACTCTAATGCTCTTCAAAGATAATGCGTTTTTTTGCAAAGTGGAGGTCTGTGGCAATCCGGCTCAAGCAAGTCTGTCGGTGCCATTTTTCCACAGCCTTTGCTCATTTCACATCTCTAGGTCAACATTTCAGTATTTTTCGCGGGATTTTAAGCTTTCTCATCAGCATTATGTTTGTTACGGTGATCTGTGATCAGTGACCAGTAACGTGCTGAAAGCTCAGATGACAGTATTTTCTGGCAATAAACTATTTTTTTAAAAGATTTTATTTATTTATTTGACAGAGAGAGAGATCACAAGTAGGCAGAGAGGCAGGCAGAGAGAGTGGAGAAAACAGGCTTCCTACTGAGCAGAGAGCTGGACTCGGGCCTTGATCCTAGGACCCTGAGATCATGACCTGAGCTGAAGGCAGAGGCTTTAACCCACTGAGCTACCCAGGCGCCCAATAAACTATTTTTTAATGAAAGCACGTTGAGTTGTTTTTTTAGACCTAATGCTGTTGCACACCTACTACAGGATAGAGCACGATTTTTATCACATGGTGTTGATCTCACAGTGAGGATTAATTGCCTTAAGACATATGAAAATGGAACATCTGGTGCATAATAAATACTCAATAAAAAAAGGAACCACACTATAGTGTAAACATAACTTTTATAGGCACCGAAAATCCCCAAAATTAATGTGACGGGCGTTCCTGAGGTATTGCTTCCCTACGGGGTCTGCAAACCCGTGCAACCCCGAGGAGTGCTGGACTTGTAAGAACTTGTACTTACAGCCTGGCTGGTGGGATCAGCATAGACTGCTGCGTACGAACTTACCAACACCACGCACCTCCAACAGAAATCAGACCCCTGATGCACATGGAACCCCGCGGATGCCATGAAGCAGAAGACTGTAAGTGACCCTGTGAGGCTGGAGGGAGGCAAAGGCAGGGAGATGGGCCCTGGACTGCAGAAGCCACACAGACCACTTGTCCCTCTCCCCACAGGTAGGCCTGTCATGAACCCCAGTGTGAGGCCGGGTCACAGCAGGTGCTCACTGTGTCCATCAGGAGCATCAGTGGACGATGTGCCTCTGGGATTTCTCTTCCAGTCTAGATTAAGTGCCACTATGGCACTGATCACAACTTTCAGGCTCCAAAGTGCAAAGGGTCAAGATCAAGGAGACATGCAGCATGGTGCTTGAGGCTCGCTGAGAGGTGCTGTCACTGGCCTCATGGCCCGCTTTGCCCTATGGTACTACAGGAATCCTGTGCTGACCTTTGACCTCGACATTCTCTACGTAAATCCTACCCACTCTGTAAGGCTCTGCTCCAGAGCCACCTCTTCTAGGAAGCCTTCCTGGTTCAAAAACAGCTCTAAGCCAGAGTCTCATCTGAACTCAGACGATTCCACTGCCCAGCCCTTCACTAGGTGCTGCCTTAAGAAAGGATCCTAAGCTTCTCTCTATACTCTCAAGTCCCTAGGCTTTAGCACATCTGTGGCTTGACGAGGCCAGAGCCAGAAGGATCAAGGTCAGCAGGCAGCGCCTGCCACGCCGCCTGCAGGCATGAGTCCTAAGGCTTCACTCAAGAGGTCGGTGATCAAGGGAGCGGTCAGCACAAACGCTGCGCAGGGAGACTATAAACCTGAGAGCGAGAAAGCAGGAGGCGGGGGCTCAGAGAGCGGACAGGTCCACCCTGAAGAGAGACTAGCACAGACGGCAGGGGCTTGTATATTAGGGAGCCAACAAATGAGCAGCAGCGGGACTGGCCTGAGGCAGAGGATGCTCGCTGCGGGAGCTGGGATCTGCCTGAATCTCATTCTTTCACTGCGACTGGCTGCCCTCTGCTTGCCTGCACACAGGTCAGCTTGCTGATCCTCAACTAAGAGCCCCTTGCAGTTGCGACCCCATGAGTATTTCTCATCTTCACACTGCCAGGGCCTTAAGAGACGGTGCCAGATCAACATGTCTCTGAGAAGTCCCCATTCTCCTCCTTGGTCGTGGGCAGCCGCTTTACGGCTGTCTGGGCCACACCTAACAACCATGGCTCCTACGACTATGATATTTATAGGTTGGCAGCTGCAGAATCTGAGCATTTGCTTCTCTGCTGGCTGAAGGCAGGCAGAACGTGAGCCATTTAATTCTTCTGTGCCCTGCCCAGTCTACAGGGCACCCTCCATCCCAAGTAGTAGACTCACAACTTGCATTGAATTGGGCAGAATTTGTGATCTCGCCTTCTGAGACGGCTGTTCCATGCCAACACTTGCCCCACTCCCCCAGGGTCCCCAGAGGCATCTCACAGAGCAGAGGGCACAGACTGCCACCCTCAAAGTGACTATGCATGATATAGACCATCTTTTGCTAACTGTTATAACAATTTCAAGTGATTCCAGGCGATTCCACTGACCACCAGGAATTCCTGCATTGCGCCCGCCTCATCCAGGAAAGGGCTCTACCTCGGGGAGGAAAGACTCAGCTCATTGATGGCACGGACTGTGCCTCTGCACAAAGTGGCCTTGTGGAGGAGCAGGGTGGCCACGTGAGGCCCAGCACTTTCTCCACCCTCTGGGACAAGTAGCAGTCTTCTAAGCCACATACAAAATGGCATTTACTGGACCAACACTTTCTAGTTCCTCAAGACATCATCATACTCTGCTCTCTAGATGTCTCCAATGTGAATCTCCTTCTGTCCACTCAAGGGCAGCACTGGGCTACTCTTCCGGTTTCTTAATTTCCCACAGAACTCAGTGCATAGGCTTGGTGGTGAGTGGGAGTTCAAAAAATAGATTCCCATGCATTTAAACCTACTCTACCTTTCTTTCAGAAAGGATTGGAGGCTGCTTTAAAAAGTGTGTAATATAAACCAATAAAAACGGATGAAATATCCTCGAAGGGAAAACGAGAAGAGTAAATGAAACTCACAGGATCAAGGGAATGCAATAAAAAAGGTGACTGCCAAGTTGCTATAAAGGTGGTTACAAATTTAGCTCTGGGTTTTCTAGGGGTTAAAGGTAAAAAAAAAAATGTGATTCACAATGAAATTCAACATACAACAGAAGACAAAAGAAAAAAAAACAAAAACCAAAATCCACCACTCACTCAAAGGAAGTTCAGCTTTGCTGGGCACTATAGGATAATTTCCCGAGCATAAATTCCTACAAGTGGGCTTTCTAAATTAAAGATGCCGTAGATTTTGGGGCACCTGGGTGGCTCAGTTGGTTAAGCAACTGCCTTCAGCTCAGGTCATGATCTCAGAGACCCGGGATCGAATCCCACATCGGGCTCCCTGCTCGGCGGGAAGCTTGCTTCTCCCTTTCTCATTCCCCCTGCTTGTGTTCCCTCTTTGGCTGTGTTTCTCTCTGTCAAATAAATAAAATCTTTAAAAAAAAATAAATATTCTGTAGATTTTTAAAGGCTTTTGATGTATATTGTCAGTTGCTATCCTGAAAGGTTGTCCTGATTTACATTTCTACTAGCAGTCTGCTCTCTTCCATATACTAGGGATTATCTTTTAGGGGTGTTGGGAGTTCTTTGCAAATGAGATAGATATAAATTCAATGTTTTCATCTGTAAATCACGGAAGTAAATTATGCTATTTTTCACAGCATATGAAAATGATATGATCCTGTCCTATCAACGTATTGGATGAATTGCATACCTCATATCCTACACATACTTTTTACTAAATCCTCTTTTTTTTAAAAAAAAGATTTTATTTATTCATTTGACAGAAAGAGAGAGAGCACAAGTGGGGGGTGGGGGGAGAGGGCAGAGGGAGAGGGAGAAGCAGACTCCCCGCTGAGCAGGGAGCATGATGCAGGGATCGATCCCAGTACTCTGGGATCATGACCGGAGCCAAAGGCAGATACTTAACCAGCTGAGCCACCCAGGTGCCCAATTCTCTCTCTTTTTTCCTAAGGAGATCTCTTTTTCTGTGAAAGATATTGATTATTTGCCATACATGTTATTAATATTGTTCGTTTCCTTTGTTTAAGCTTTTTGACATCCAAAAGTTATCTTTTTTATTCTAAAATGAAATCTCTCCCCCTTTCCCCCAAGTTAATCAGTTAAATATTTACTAAGGCCCAACACTGAAGTCTCTCAATTTTATTGGGAAGCGAGGACAAGTAACTAGGTCAAGGTCACTTAGTGGGAAATAGGGACAGAACTGAATTGTTGGTGCCCTAGACTAGAGAGGTGGCTATCAGTGAGGGTGGAACCAGACAAGAAACAGGAAATAATGCCCCAGGCAAAGATCCAAGAGGCCCCAGCCTAGTAGAGGTAGGGCAGTTGACCTTCTTCTCTGCACGTACCTCTCCGTTGCCTCCCCAGTGATGTGTGAGGGTGTGCTCCAAGGCCTATGCACGTCAGAGTCACGTTTTGTGCACATTTGTGTACACACATGTGCACAGACATGTACAGAAACTGGTAGAGGGAGCCAGAAGCCACAACATGACTCAAGGGCCTTTGTTAGGGGAGTCAGAGGAAGTCACACATCAAAGGCGCCCGCTGGTGCGTAAGGGGAGCAGAGAATAGAGAAAACTCAGGAATGTCTCTGTATTGCTGCAAGGACCAAGATGAGAGATCTATGGGCCTCCGAAGAAGCAGGGCACATGCATGGAAGCGTGGGCAGCAAAATCTGGGTAACACTAAGGAAAGATCTGGGACTAGCCAGCTTACCAGTGGGTCTCACCTCGAGTCCCTCCAAGAACTTCTAGTCACAACCCAGGGACTAAGGCTTAGGGACATTCACACTGGCTGGCTGCACCCCTTTTCCTCAATGCAGGTATAATAAGATTGTCACGGGACACCTGCGTGGTTCAGTTGGTTAAGCCTCTGGTCGTGCATCAGGCTCCTTGCTCACTGGGGAGTCTGCTTCTCCCTCCACTTGCTGCTCCCCCTACTTGTGCTCTCTCTCTCTCTGACAAACAGATAAATAAAATCTTGGGGAAAAAAAATGAGATTGTCACATCTCCTTTAAGTGACACACAGAGTTTCCTCCAGGGTGAAGATTTGAATCCTAGGAACAAGAAGGTGTGGTCTTTAAGCGAACAAAGAGGAGGAAGGAAAACATTTAAAACCCTCCAGCCCTGTCCTTTCCCTGTCATAGTCTTTGAGAGCAGAGGACCCTTGCCCCTGCCCTCTTTCCCAGTAGCCCTACACTGGCAGAGCCTTTGTTTCTTCTGCTGATAAAATTCTTCCCTTTCCATTTTACTAAGGCAACTCCTCCGGTTTCCAGATCTCGGTTTGAGCAGAACGTTCTTATCTCTCCACCCAATCTGGATTCCCTGTTATAGGACCTGCTAGCACCGGGGACACCTTCCTTCAGAGCTCCCACAATTGCAACTTACACTTAATTGTACAATTGACTGATGGGGTGTGAGCCTCCCTACTAGGACTGTAAGCTCCCTGAGGGTAGGGATTGGATCTGTTTTTACTCAAGACTGTCTCCCAGGTCTGGAAGAACAGACATCCCCCAGCCAGCTCTCAGTAAATACTTGTTGAATGAATAAAGAAATGAATTCAGAGACCTGAAGTTTCACTTATCCTCACAAAGGGGCAATTTAACCCCTCTGATCAGTACCAGTGGCCAAAGGTCATTCTTGATACTCATCTCAACAGATGCTACTCCTAGGCCAAGGCATGCATGAATTAAGTCTCTGTGCAGAGTGCTAGAAGGAAGTAAGCCTGTGACATCTTCTTTAAGTTACTCAACCCGGTAACCTTCCTTCTGGACCAGTAAACAATTCCTGTCTATCACTTTGCTCTTGTTTGGGAAGGGAACTTTCATCTTTTGTTTTTTTTTTTAAAGATTTTATTTATTTGACAGAAACACAGCCAGAGAGGGAACACAAGCAGGGGAAGTGAGAGAGGGAGAAGCAGGCTTCCTGCCGAGCAGGGAGCCCGATGTGGGGTTGGAGCCCGAAGTGGGGCTCGATCCCGGGACTCCGGGATCATGACCTGAGCCGAAGGCAGTTGCTTAACCAACTGAGCCACCTAGGTGCCCCTAATTTCATCTTTTTTATTAATAGGAGGCATGAGTCTCCAAAATTCTTGAAGGGTGAACAGAAAGAACTAGCTTATTAATTCCCCAAGTGTGGTCCCTGGACCACTAGCATCAGTGTCACTTGGGGGCTTGCTGCTAGAGAGGCAGGATCTCAGCTGCACTCCTAGACAGACCCAGGAAATCTGAATCTGCATTTTCACAAGATCCCTAGAGGACTCTTACGTGCCTTTGAAATGGAGCAGCACTGATTTAAAATTATCTCTTCATTTTTTATGAAACCTTAGCTCCAAACAAAGCCATATGCTTTCTCTAAATGGTGAAGAAAAAGCTCAAAAGAACCTGATGAAGCCCCTCTAAGCTGTGGAATTTGCGGCTAAACTTTGATTTGCCTTCTTCCCCCAACCCCCCCCCCCCATATTCCCTATTAACACAAGCAACACTGAGAACTCAAATATTAGCTGTGTCTGCCTAGGGCTAACTGGGATCGGGTGCTACTGCTACAAAGGAAATGAGTTTAATGCTTTTTTAAAAATTGAGATATAACTGACATAGAGGAGTGCATTTAATTCTTAATCGGTCAGTTAAGAGCTTTACCAAGAGAAAACCCGGCTGGGTGAAGGCTGGGAAGAAAACACAGTCTGTCTCACTTAATACCCGTTATTCCCAGAAAACACACAGGATTAGTACTTTAAGTCCTAGTTTTTAATACTCTCAGGAAACGGGTTTTCTCACCTCCAAGTCCTAGCCACTCAGCCCTCACTATTATGCTTCAGGAACCAGGAAATGCTCTATATACCTTATCCTATGAACGCTCCCAGAGATTCCTTGTGGCAGGGATTTATCATGCCCACTTTGCAGATGAGGAAACTGAGGCTCAGAGTCTGACTGACGGAACCAAAGACCATTCCTAGGCCTGTCTGACCGGAAGCTTTAGGACAGGGTTTTGGTCACATCATTGTGTGCACATCAGAGCACACAAGATCAGGGCATGAGAAGGGGCTGTTTTACCTGGACAAGTATTTTTAAAAAAACAACACAAAAAACCAGCTTTAATGGAGTATACCTTACATACCACAGAATTCACGGCCTGTAATTTTTAAGATGGTAAGGAACACAAACAGTTATGGCAATAAAGATGTCCTTTTCACTCTAAAAGAAAGCCAAAGGTCAGGCGCCTGGGTGGCTCAGTCATTAAATGTCTGCTTTTGGCTCAGGTCATGATCCCGGAGACCCGGGATGGAGCCCTGCATTGGGCTTCCTGCTCGGCGGGAAGCCTGCTTCTCCCTCTCTCACTCCCCATGCTTGTGTTCCCTCTCTGGCTGTGTTTCTCTCTGTCAAATAAATAATACAAATAAAATCTTAAAGAGCAAAGCCATAGACACGGTGAGCCCAGCCGGGCAGGTCTCTGGGGAGCCAGACCAAGTCAGGAAGGCCTACCTTGGATTCCGTAGAGCCGGTTGAGGCGTGAGCGCCGGGCCTCGTCGGTATAGGGGACAGCAAGCCAGGGCATCTCACTGAAGTACTGTTTGAACGAGTCCTCGGACCTAGAGACACACATGGAAGCAAGGCTCTGTTATACCCGAAAGGGCCGCCACAGGGTCCTTCCGGCCTTTTGCCAAGCTACAGCCTGGGCTCCACAGACGCCAGTGCCCGGGATCGTCGTGCTCCTTGGACACCAAGTTATGGGGGAGCGGGGGGAGGAGGATCTATTCTACCCGCTCTGGTATACACCAAGAAGCAACAGCCTCTACTCACATCCTCCACAGGCGGATGTTAACTAGATCGCCAGGCCCTTCCAAGTAGCCCGCTGCTCTGGGTCCTACCAGTTTAGCTCAGGCCCAACTCATTTGTCAACACAGACAGGTGGCACTTTTATAAGCAGCCTAGGTGTCCGTGGACACCGCGTTCCCCATGATACTTCTAATCTGTGCATGTAACAGTGTATAAGCACATTCTTAACCAAGCAGAAGTCCATAATCCCATGTATTAAAAATATTCTAGGAATGACATATCTAACCACAGTGATAAGAAACAGATCAGGGGCTCCCTGGGCTGGGGTTTGAGGGTGAGGACTGACGGAGAAGGCACCTGTAATGATGGAAATGCTCTATACTTAACAGGGCTGATTACAGGGGTAAAAAAACATTGGTCAACGGTCATTGAATTGTATGTAAGGGATACTTCAATAAAGTTGATGTGTTTTTAAAACTTTAAAAAAGCGACTGCTCCGTGCGGCATGCCTTCAAACTTAAACCCCAGTCCCATGCAGAGATGGGGGTCTAGGGATCGAGGTCGGCACAATGCAGACATCAAAGGGACACAATGCCCTCGGTGTGCCGGCATCCCGGAGAATGTTCTGTGAACAGGGACTTAAGCAGGAGCACCTGGTGGCTCAATGTGAATGGGAGCTGGGGCTTTGTGATGAAGGAGAGTCACTGATGAGTAAAATCAGCAAGAGGGCCCACAGCAGAGGAAGTCGCAGTGAAAGGGACCTGACAAGCTCCAGGAGACTTTGCCCTTCTTGTTTTCAGGACAGCCCCTAGGCGAACCAGAGCGAAGAGAAAGTATGGCACAGCCATCCCAGACAGGTGTCAGATTCCATCAGCTTCTGGCTCTTTCCTTCCCATCCTTCCCCGCCACGCCCTTCCATCGTGATCCAAAACACTGAACAAATCAGAAGATCACATCCTGATCGCTAATGACCCAGGCTGGAAGTGGACAGGCCCCGATATTTACAGCAAGAACAGGTTTCTCTCGGCTTCCCTTCAGACAGTTGCGTGAGGAAATCTGAAACGTATCTGTCCGTTTGCCAATCATCCCAGATAAGCCTTCCCCAACCGCCACCTCCATGTTCTGTCCTTAGGAGGGGAGGCGTGTGAGGCCAGAGAAACCGTGTTGACAACCTCTGGAAAAGGGAACCGCGCAGCCACTCGCCCCAGCTCACGTTACCTGTCCGCACTAACAAAGATGATCTCAAATTTCTGGCCGGCCTCCTTGATCTTCCGGTAGGATTCCACCAGGACTCGGGTGAGGCTTCGGCAGGGTGGGCACTGCAAGAGGATGGGAGGGGGGTCCTGCAGCCTGACGCTGGATCTGGCCTTCCCATTTCCCGGCCACTTGCCAAAAGAGACCAGGTAAGCAAGACCCAAGGCAGGACTGTGACAGTGAAAGCCAGCTTATTCAAGAGGCAGAAATAAACAGAGGCGCCTCCCACCCACACGGCTGCCAGTGGGCAGCAGTGTAAACAAACCCCATAGATACTACTGGAAGCCCCATCAGAATAGGTTAGGACGATATCCATTCAGACCAGTCAAAAGAAGTCATTTTCTGGCTGCCATCATCATCATAAAGTGCCATTCGTAATCATAAGCACTCGAAGCGTGCCAATGATGCTTCTTGAGGTGCAGGAGGAAGTAAGAACATTGAGGAATCATGCCCAAGCGGCAACACCACCTTCCTTCCATCTGGACTGAACACTCACCCAGTGTGCGGAGAAATAGACTCCCACGTGAGACCCCTCCAGGCTGCTGCTCTCCAGGGACTGTCCATTATTTCTAAGCAAGGGTCCTGCAATCACTTCCCTGAAGGGTTTAGGTCCCCAAGGGAATTCCAAACCTGAAATGGGCAACAGACGGTGAGAATGTGCTTAAGACTCTTGCTAATGGCCTCAGACCCAAGAGGCCTCAGTGAGGCAGGGCCCGACAGTGTTATCATCAAATGGTACTTATTGTTTTGTTTTGTTTTTAAAGATTTTATTTATTTGACAGAGAGAAACACAGCCAGAGAGGGAACACAAGCAGGGGGAGTGAGAGAGGGAGAAGCAGGCTTCCCGCTGAGCAGGGAGCCCGATGTGGGACTCGATCCTGGATCTCCGGGATCATGACCTGAGCTGAAGGCAGTCGCTTAACCAACTGAGCCACCCAGGCGCCCCCAAATGGTACTTGTTAACACAAGCACAGACTCTGCAGCACAGGAACGAAAGTGGGAACCATTCATGGCAGAACCCCACCTGCCTCCAAGACAGTGTTTCCCGAACCAAGGCCCATCTCCTGGGGGGCTTTTGGAAAGTCACAGAAGCCTGGGTCCTGCTCTGAGTCTCAGGAGCTGGGGCCAAGGCTGAAGATGTATGTCCAAAATGAAGCCAAAGTGACTCCCTAGGCTACTCTGATGCTGGGCCAGGTTAGGGAATCACTGCCTCGTGGAAGAACCGTGAGTTTCTTCTCAAGTCCAACCCTGGAACTTCAGAGGCTCCCAATTCAGATGGCGTTTTAGAATCAGCTGGGGAATTTTAAAATATGATGCTCCTGGGGCCCACGCCCAGAGATTCTGATGCAGTTGGTCTGGGTTGGGGCCAGGGGAACCCAGTGAGAATTAAATCCGGTTAAAGGGGAGAATAAAACTCACTCAGCCCAGATGTTCTACATTCTGATGACACGTAGGCCCCAGACAACAAGAGCAAGAGAACAGTATTTTCTCTCAGGGTGGTCCGTGGACCACTGCCTCAGAAATCACCTCGGGTGGGTGGGGGATGGGAGCAGCACAGACTGGTTAAAAATGCAAGTGGCCAAGCCCACCCCAAAACAAAGGGACCCCAACATCTCTGGAGGTTGGGGCTGGGAAATCTGCCCGCTCAGAGGAGTGAGTGAGTGAACAAGTGTGTGTGTGTGTGTGTGTGTGTGTGTGTGTGTGTGTCTGTGACCTGAGAAGGTGAAGACTGGGTTCTACCAGGACTTGGTTTTAACTGAGGGCAATTCTTTGAAGCAGGTAAAATTTTTACTGGGAAAATCTGTGACCAGGGTTGAATCCTCCAATCAGTAAGTGAGGAAGGGAAGACCTGGCGACACTTTCGGACTCCAGTGCGGCGGGGAGAGAACCAGAGCTCCAGTGAGCGGGACCCAGCACATGGCCACCCCAACTGGCCAGGCAGCAAGGCCAAGGCCGCGGGACTTGTAGTACCAAGAAATGAGGTCCGTCACCCCCAGGGCCAGGAGAGCGACACAGAGACTGTGGCTTTGCGACGGTTAAGATTTTAAAGAGACAAAAACTTCACGCAGCCACTCGGTCTGCCTCTAAGTGTTAAGGTGACATTTACTATGGACACAGCACTGAAGTACGTCTCCGGGCTCTCACTGCTTCTCACCTGGCCCTCAAAACAGAACTTCCCTTTTCCGAGTCCATCTCCTTTGGCCCATGAATTAAAGACCCCAGGGGGGACATTCGGATCCCTTTAAAAATCTTAACCAGGACCTGGAGAATACTATAACTTCATCATGACCATATCCTGTAGCCAAGTTAAACCCACTCAGACAGATTTCATTTTTATGTTCTCTGCCAATGGGGACGAAGTCAGGGTAGGAGGACGGAGCGGGGAGTCCGGGATGGACATGCCAAGGTCCTACCTTCTGGGTCATCGCGGATCACCAGCAGCCCATTCCTGCAAACAACCTTCCCGGTGGTGGCGTCTAGGAATATTAGTGATGGAATGTTGGAAATGCGGTATTTGTTCCAAAGTTTAAGCTGTAAGAAGAAAGTGGGAAAACGTGGTTAAGTCCAAACTGTGTTAATTGCAGCGTCCTTTTTGAGCCCCTGCGGCCTGAGGGGTGACTGAACCACAACACACTGAAGTACAGATCAATGAGGCAGGAAAGCTACAAGGCCACTGGCCTCTGTGGTCTGGGGCGGGGCCAGGGAGTCTGAGTCCCACGCAGGCAGTAAGGGAAGCTTTTATCGGTGCCTCTCAACCCTACCAGCAGGCAGGTGCTCCCCTGCTTCCCCGGCTCTGCTGTGCCCCCTCAGCCTCCAGGGAGAAGGGACAAGGGTATTCAACAGAAGATCAAGTAGCCAGAGTCTGGCCCTCTCCCCACTCCCACAGTTTCCTGCACTTGGAGTACCGGCAGTGGCCGTGTATGCCACTTACCCACAAACACGAGGGAAGCAACACCCTGAGCCAGCCCCAATCCTCAGTTCTCGGTGCCACTTAAAACAACCCACAGTCTACTGGCAGGCTCTTGAGGTTGGCTGTGCCAACAGCCCAGGACAGGGAGCTGAGTAGGGGCCTCTCCCTGTATTTCCTCCCAGCCATCGGGGCGAACACCATGCAGGTGGGCCACGGGGTGCTCTGGAACTTAACTGCCAAGCCCAGAAAGCGACACAATTAAACAAAATGTCCAACTACCAAGGCGGCTCCAGAGAAGAAAGAAACCAGGGGAAACGAAAGAATGGCCCACTGGTGATTCAGCCGCAGCCTCCCTTCCGGGGGCCTGGGGCCCATGCAGGGGGGCTGCCCGCCTGGGCACTGGTGGAATGGGGCACGGATGTGTCCAGGGGAAGCAGGCACCAGAAGTCCAGCTGCACAGAGCAGATCATTGTTTTTAATTCAATCCCAAGCAGCGAGGGAGTCGGGTGGGGTATCCACCAAGAAATGTGAGGGCTTCCCCTGTCTGTGGAGACCTGAGTCTTGGCAGGAAAGGCTGTGGGACCCCACCTCCAACCGGGTGGGCCCCGCCTTTGCAGTGGGCTCCCAAACCAGCCCTTGGAACAAGAGCAACTCTGCACGTAGTTTGCACTGCCCAGAATTGCGTCATTCCAGAGAAACCTGATAGAGGCTGCAGTTTCAACATTTTTAGGAGAGGTTCAGCGACAGAACAAGACCATCCTGCCGCTGGGCTTAGCTCCGAAAGTTCGCTAGTGCAAGGATCCAGCCAGGTTAATAAGTTTAAAAGGGGGCAGGGAGGAAGATGAAGGGACTTCTCTGGTTTGGAAAGTAATTACTGGGGGGAGAAAAGTAATTATTGGAAAAAATGAGAAACATAGCAGATCATAAAAGTTGAGATAAAAATCAGCCATGACTCACCACTTATGAAAGCTGGGACAGCTTTATATATCTACCAGTGGTCAACGAGAGAGCCCATTCCTCAGTATCCTCACTAATATTATTATTATTTTTTAATTTGACAGGGAAAAATGAAGCCTTGTTTTTGTTGCTTATCTTTTACTTACTGGTGTTGAGGCATTTCATATCTCACTATTACAAGTACACTGTTTCTTCCCCATACTTTCTGTGACTGCTAAGAGCTAAAGTTCATTCAACAGATACTAAGTGGCACTTACGAACTTAGCACAAAAGATGCAAGAAAGAACAAGGCAAATGAAGTCGTTGCCTTCACAGAGCTTCCATTCTAGTGTGTGAGAGAGGCAACAAATAAGGATAGAACAATAATTTCAGATACTTTAATAAAAGAAAAAAAGAGAAGGGTATAAAAAAAAGCCATGCTGAGGGGGAGCGGTACTTACATTAGAGAGCGATCAGGAAAGCCATCTTTGAAGAAATGGCATTTGAGCACAGACTCCTGAAATGAATGAGATAGAGCAAGCCCACGAGGGGAGGCCACCTGTGGCCCGAGGCACCTGCTAGGGGCTGGGAGGCAGCCTGGGAAGAGGGCTGGGGTGGAGCAGCCAGAGAGTTGGGGAAGGGGACCCCTGATGAGGTAAGAAGGGCGGCACTCTTGGCACATCTTTAAGACCCTGTACTCTGGTAAAAAATGATGGCATTTTATTCTAAGCGTAACAGGAAACAATGGTGGGTAAGCAGGGGTGTGGTATGATCTGATTTACATTTTAAAGGGTCACTTTAGGGGCACCTGGGTGGCTCAGTCGGTTAAGCATCTGCCTTTGACTCAGGTCCCTGGGATCGAGTCCCTCATCAGGCTCCTTGCTCAGCAGTGTGCCTGCTTCTCTGCCTCTGCCTCTCCCTGCTTATGTTCTCTGTCTTGCTCTCTCTCTCTGTCCCTGACAAATAAATAAGTAAAATCTTGAAAAATAAAGAAATAGATAAAAGGCCACTTTAGCAACCCTGAAGGAATAGACTGCGGGGGAAGGAAGGGTCTGGTGCGGCCAGTGCAAAGAGCCCAGCCAGCAGCGGCGAGGACAGTCAACAGAGCAGGGTGACAAAGTGAAGATGGGGAAGGGATGAGGGAAAGAAAAAAATCGAGAATATACTGTGGTTTGGGGTTTGAGGGAAAGTGTGTCAAGGGGTCCCACTGACCAAGATAAGGAGAAAGTTTGGGAGGGAAAAATCAAGACTAGACAGGTCAATCTGAGGTACCAGTGTAGATTTCAAGTGGGCACCTGGATGGCAACCCCTGGGAAGTGAAGGGGGGGTGTCACGGGCCTGCATGCGGTTATCCAAGGAGAGGGGAAGGCACCCCTGAGGAGATCCAGAGGCCACCCATAGGAGACAGAAAAGGAGAGACAAATGACAGAGGAGGAAGATGGGGAGACTCTGATGTCCCAAAAGACAGGTGACAAATGTTTTAGGGAAGAGAGATTAGACTCCTGCACCAAACGCCGCTGAGACATTGACTATGATGAGGACAGAGACCTGGCCAGCGGGTATGGCAACTAAGGTCATTCATGACCTTGACAGGTCACTGAATCAGTGACTTGAGGATGAAAGACACAGCGAGCAGGAGAGGGAGGGAAGGGGTGCAGCTCTACCAGCACACAAACCTGGAGTTGGGGGGTGGGGGTGAAGCAGACAGACTGGAGTCTGCTTGCCCACAGGAAACACCTAGCAGAGGACAATACATAGAAGAGAGGCTGCACAGGGGGGTGGAGGGGGAGCAGCAGGCAAGGTGCCAAGGGGGTGACTATAGACAACTTTCCCTAAGAGTTTGACTGTAAAGGGAGCAGAGCATTGGACTACAACTGGAAAAACACAGGATGAGGTCCGAGAGAGGATATTTTAAAGATGAGGTCAGGGGGTGGATATTTTATAGACGGGAGATACCTAACCATATGCTATTGGGAATAATCCAGATGAAGGAAAAATTGATGAGAAGGAAAAATGCAAGAACAAAGTTGGCAAGGAGGCCAGAAGGTGGGATCGAGGTCACAAATAGAAAGGCAGGGCTGGAAAAACAGCAGACTTTTGAATGCACAGTATACTCTTACTTCAGATCATGTTGGAGCCTGCATAGAAAGCCAGGCTACTTGCAAATAAAAGTAACTTTATCTTCTTTTTTCAACCTTTACACCATTTATTTCCCTTTCTTATAGAACTAGGTTGGCTGGAATTTCCAGAACAAAATAGTAAGTAGCAAGCATCTCCAATTTCTACCTGATCATAATGGATAGACTTTTTATTATCATACATAATTTCAGCCATTGGTGTGAGATAGATATTCTTTTTTTTTTTTTTTTAAGATTTTTATTTATTTATTTGACAGCAAGAAACACAGCCAGAGAGAGAGAACACAAGCAGGGGGAGTGAGAGAGGGAGAAGCAGGTTTCCCGCCGAGCAGGGAGCCCGATGTGGGTCTCGATCTCGGCACTCCAGGATCATGACCTGAGCTGAAGGCAGATGCTTAACAACTGAGCCACCCAGGCACTCCAAGACAGAGACTCTTCACATGAATGATATTCAGCTGAAAAAGGAAGGGAATTCTGACACATGCTATAACACAGATGAACCTTCAGGACGCCAGGCTAAATGAAAGAAGCCAGTCACAAAAAGACAAACACTGTGTGATTCCATTTCCACGAGGTACCTAGAGTAGTCCAAGTTGTAAAGATAGAAATTATGGTGGTGGTTGCCAAGGGCTGGTGGATGCTGGAGACAGAAGAAATGTGGCATTAATGGGTGTACAGTTTCAGTGTTTCTCTTTTAAAAGTTTATTCACTTGAGAGAGAGTACGCATGCATGAGGGAGTATAAGCTCGATCTCACAACCCTAAGATCATGACCTGAACCAAAATCAAGGGTCGCATGCTTACCCTACCGAGTTACCCCAGGCACCCCTAGAGTTTCAGTTTTAGAAGATCAAAAGAGTTACAGGGATGGCTGGTGGTGCTGGCTACATACTGATGTGAATAGATATACTACTGAACTCTGCACTTAAACATGGCTAAGATTGGAAGGGGGCGCCTCTTATAAATATGTAATGGGAGGGGAAAGTGGGCTTCCCGCTGAGCAGGCAGCCCAATGTGGGGCTCAATCCCAGGACCCTGGGATCATGACCTGAGTCAAAGGCAGACACTTAACCGACTGAGCCACCCAGGGGACCATATGGTTATTCTTTTGATATGTTCCAATATATCTCATTAGTAGCCTTTCACTCCAAGCTTAAACCAGTTTTGCCTTCCTAGAAGAAATCTTCCCTAGTTACACATATTGTTAAGGGATCCCAACTATCATCTTTCCTAGGCCTTGGGGCTCCCACAAACAAATGGCATTTAGTAACAGACTTTCTTTACGGACAGGCCAGACTGTTCCCCAAAGTAAGTTGCAGTGTGTGAGCCTGAAATATAAAAATGGAAGACTGTAATGCAGGCAACCACACTGTTCTTGAAATGTAAGCACATCTTGGCTCCTGGCTAGATATTTTTTAAGGAAGGGTAGGTTCTGGTACCTGGGCAAACTAGCACCTAGAAGCTTAGCCATCCAGTGTGAGTCAGGGCCATTCCCCAGCTGACATAATAAAAGGGGGACCTGCGGGCTGACTGGCCTGCTGGGGGTACCCTAGGGGTATTAGTGCAATCCTTTTAAAGACTCTAAAAACATGAGACACCTGGGTGGCTCAGTTGTTGGGGTCTGCCTTCAGGATCCTGGGATCGAGCCCCACATCGGGCTCCCTGCTCGGTGGGGAGCCTGCTTCTCCCTCTCTCACTCCCCTTGCTTGTGTTCTCTCTCTAGCTGTGTTTCTCTCTGTCAAATAAATAAAATATTTTTAACAAATAAACAAAGACTCTAAAAACAGAGATGCTGTCTCCCCACCCTGCATGGATAAAAAGGAACAATTTTTTCTGGGTCCTTCCTGTAGGCAGAAGGACTAATAACACCCTCCCTCCCTCTATTCCACATTTAGTCATCAGAAATATTTATTTTCTCTCAGTGTCCTTCTTGGAGAGGTAAGAAACCTCTCTGTAAGCCCCATCACCTTTCCCATCCCTCCCTCACTACTAGGGATTTCACCCTCTTCTTTCCCAGTAGGGCTCAAGGAAGACAGGAGGTCTTGGCTTGTGTTTTATCCAGTCGTTGGAGCTTTTGTTTCCAAATAAAGGCCCACTGGTTCAATGGAAAATAATGACGCTTTAATTTTTTTTATATATATATTTTTAAAGATTTTATTTATTTATTTGACAGAGAGAAACACAGCTAGAGAGGGAACACAAGCAAGAGAGGGGAGTGAGAGGAAGAAGCAGGCCTCCCGCTGAGCAGGGAGCCTGATGCGGGGCTTGATCCCGGGTCTCCGGGATCATGACCTGAGCCGAAGGCAGTCGCCCAACCAACTGAGCCACCCAGGCACCCCAATAATGACGCTTTTAGACTCATATCTGACACTGCGAAGTCCATCCTTCCGCAGACTAATACATCATGGTATGATTTTACAGAACCCCGATATATTGAGGAACTTCCGGCATTCATGGGTGACGTGCAGAGGGCATGGGACTTTTTCAGTCTGCAGCATCATGGCTACCCTGCTTTGAGTCAGTGCAGAAGGCACAGGAATGATCTTTCTAACCATGCCCATTTTGATACCTGAATCAGAAAGTGAACCTATGTTAGAAAAGTAACAGAGGTCCACTTTGATGATTCTCTTATACTGACTGGAAAGGAGGAATGCCAAAGCTTGAAGAAATGATCCCAAGACTCACCCCATGCCTTTTCAAGTGTGTGTGACACCTCAAGTCCACTAAAGGTTTTCAAAGAGGCCTCTTAAAACAGTGTTTTCAGGGCACCTGGGTGGCTTAGTGGTTTAAAGCCTCTGCCTGTGGCACAGGGCATGATCTCAGGGCCCTGGGATCGAGCCCCACATTGGCCTTTCTGCTCAGCAGGGAGCCTGCTTCCCCCCTCTCTCTGCCTACCTGTGATCTATCTTTCTGTCAAAAAAATAAATAAAATCTTTAAAAACAAAACAAACAAAAAAACCCACAGTGGTTTCAAAACCATTTTGGGGTTGTGGACGCTTTTGAGGATAAAAGCTACAGATCCTTTTCCTGGAGAAAATGCACTTTCACAAAAAAGTCTGTGTCATTTCATAGAGTTCATAAATTCCTTGAGGCCTGTCAGTCAGCCTGTCTGATCCCAAGTGCCCTTGGACCCCAGATGATGACCTCCCCTGTTGTAGGAGTTCACCGTAGGACATGGCTTGACCTTGATTCAACCAAGAGAGCTATGATATTGCCCCATCCGTAAAACTCCCTCTAATAAAAATCAGCATTTATCTAAACTCTGAGATGATGCAAGAGTGAAGAGTGGAGGGGTGCCTGGGTGGCTCAGTTGGTTAAGCGACTGCCTTCGGCTCAGGTCATGATCCCGGAAACCCGGGATCGAGTCCCACATCGGGCTCCCTGCTCGGCGGGAAGCCTGCTTCTCCTTCTCTCAGTCCCCCTGCTTGTGTTCCCTCTCTGGCTGTGTTTCTCTCTGTCAAATAAATAAAATCTTAAAAAAAACAAAAACAAAACAAAAGAGTGAAGAGTGGGAGGTTATACCACGCTCCTCAACTCTGTCAGAACTGACTACCACCTGCAGCCCCCAGTTCAACCTCTGCCTTCAGGATGATGAAGATCAGAACCACCCAGGACTGAGTGCTGACTGCACTTTGTTTTTTTGTTTGTTTTTCTTTTTTTAAGATTTATACATTTATTTGAGAGAGAGAGAGAGAGAGAGAGAGAGAGCATGAGATAGGTGGGGGAAGGTCAGAGGGAGAAGCAGGCTTCCTGCCGAGCAGGGAGCCCGATGGGAGAATCAATCCCAGGTCTCTGAGATCATGACCTGAGCCGAAGGCAGTCACTCAACCAACTGAGCCACCCAGGCGCCCCTGACTGCACTTAGTTTTAAGGATCCCCAAGGAAGGAGTTCCTCTTCCTCACTGGTTCTGATATGAGAGCATTTCATCAGAGTCAGGAACCAGAGTCGGGGCCTTCTCACTCTCTTAGCACTCCTTCTTGGGAGGAAATCCGGCAGCAGAATGAAAACGGGTTTTAGGGGCCCAGTTCACTGTTCCAGCCCTGACCTCTCAATGGATATCAACAGGGGACACAGTTCCAGAGGTCGGGCGAGTCATGCCTGCTTGCCTGGTGCAGTAATGCCCACAATCTCGGGATGATTTTGGAACTTAAGTGAGGTGATGTGCGTGGAGATGTTGTGAAAACCAAAGCATGGTACACATCATGGGATATGTCGCTAATATCTGTGTCAAATTTATGCTTATTTTCCCCTTGTCTTGTTAACAACCTCTTGAAAAAAACATTTTCCTGTCAACTCTGTTGTAAAGTTCATCCATCAACTGCACAGTTAGTAGGCTGGATACACACTCCCCAGAAAACAGGGATTTCCTTCTGTTCCCAGGGGTATTTTAGCCATAAGCACCTTCTGCAAAACACATACTTATTTTGGGGCCAGGCTTAGGAGGTCTGTTTGTCCCGCCCCCCACCTCCTTTTCTGCCTTCCACTTCCCGTTTTGGACTTCCAGATTTCAAAGGGGCATCTGGAAATTGTTTTGAACGGACTCCATGGACTCTGCTCTTCTTGCTCCTCAGAGCTCTGACACGTGTGACATGTGTGATTCAGACGGGACTCTGGGCTTGGTCTCCTCACCTTGTGGCAGATGCCCTCGGGGAGGGGGTGAAGTGCAGTGTGGCCTGGGGAGGAGCCCACACCAGCCACCCCCGCCCCCATGACCCCCCACTCCTCCCCCTCCCCGCCTTTGAACCAGATTGCTGCGGCTGGAGACAAGCGAGTGACTTTCACATTCAGTGCCTGCCCCCTCTGGGGTGACCACCTGGCCAAACATCCACCCCGAGTTTACTTCGATGACAGTCAGACTGGCTGTGCCACCTCCTTTCGGAGCTGCCAGGTGACGTGGGCAGAAGAGGTCGCAGCAAACCCTCTAAGCTTAGAGATCTAAGGGCTTAGAACTAGTTCATTGAATTCAGAAGCAAGGCAACAAAGACGAAATGGAAAAAAAAGGAAGAGGAGACAATATTAGCTCAACTTGGCAGAAATCAGTAAGGATGACAACACGGGCTATTGAGTTACTTGAAAGTTCCCAGTCCTCGGCCCGGCTGCTGCTTCTGGTTAGCAATGCCAAGGCTGTGGTTAGAGCTATCGTCCTAGGAATGCTGGCCAGGAATGCTTCTCCAGTGACCCCCAAAACAGTGAAGGAAATATCAAAAAGGACAGGGCTGGGAACCAGTAAACTGCAAAAATGGGCTGCTTGAAAGCCGAGCTCCTCTGACACTGGGGGGTGGAGGGGACTGGTCAGCACCCACAGATGCCACAGGGAAATGCCACCTGGCGATTTCCGAGAAGCCCCAACTCTGGAGGGTGACTCAGAATCTGCCTCCCGTTGCGAGGACTGGGTCTTGCACTTGACTGGGGGTCCACGTTTTTATTTCTCAACAGCTGCTGCAAAGCTATGGGATCAAGCCAAAGCTAACACAGATGTGAGATTCATCAGTGAGCTCCCCAGCAAGGTCGGGGAGCCTTCTTAGGCAAGTCTTCCTTCCCTCTGCCCTTCCATGGAATGCTGACCACAGAGCCTTAAAAGCACTCCCCCCCCTTTCCTAATCAAACACTACTAAAGGTCATTATCTCTACTGTCAGAGAGAAAAGAAGCCTCATCTCCCTCCTCTAATGTGGAGGCAGCCTATAAGGCTACAGGTTAATTGGCATAGGTTCTGAAGACCAAACTGGCTCAGATCTAATTCTGCTCTGGCCACCTGCTGGTTGGTGACCTCAGACAACCTACCTCACTTCTCTCTCAGTCTTCTCATCTGCAAAATGGGGATAACAGTACCTCCACTTGGCTGGATGTTGTGAGGATTGAGATTACATTCCATGAAATGCTTAGAATGGAGTCTGGCATGGATCAGGTACTGTAGGATTAGAGTTAGTGGCTGGGATTACCATCAATTATTATTATTGTTGTTGTTGTTGTTTTCCCTACTGTCATCTCAGGATCACTCTCAATGCTCCAGCGGGACCCTGTCCCAGAGGTAAGACGAAACCTTGCTACTGAGGCATGATTCAGTGTGATCTGTCCTGTGACTGAAATTGTAGCCTGGTACAGCTGTTGGCAGCCCAATTCAGGGCCGGACACGTGTTACGTGTTTGATGAGTGATGGGTGAACGAATGCAGGGGGAATGAAGGCCCGGAAGGAAGGGACGGAGGGAACACTGTGGAGGGGCCAGCCAGACAAGATGTCTGGCTAAGCACTAGCTAAGGGCCCCCTGATGTCCAAGACTCTTCCCAGTGCTTTGGGACCACTGGGGGCCCAGAAGGCTATTTATTTATTTTTTAAAATTTTATTTATTTGACAGAGAGAGACACAGTGAGAGAAGGTATACAAGCAGGGGGAGTGGGAGAGGGAGAAATCAGGCTTCCCACCCAGGCAGCCTGATGCAGGGCTCGATCCCAAGACTCAGGGATCAAGATCCTGAGCTGAAGGCAGATGCTTATCAACTGAGTAACCCAGGCACCCCCGACCCCCAAGGGTTTTTAGATTGAACAATTGCACAAAACAGGTGCTGGTGGAATTAGAGCTCTTCTCCCTTTCTCTGATGGGGCCTTTGATGCCTGCACTCTCCTCATCTTCCCATCTCTCTTTTGCCTGAAGCCAACACAGAGAACCGGCCAGAAGGTGAGACCAAGGGAAAGAGGCCTCCTCGAGGATTTGCACTCACGAAGCTGGAGCGATGATCAATGCTCTCTTCAGCACAATTCCTTCAGAAAGAGGGTCTGTGCCCTACAGGTCACAGAGTGTGAGGTTCAGAAAAGAACACATCATGTCCGCCCTGCTTCCTGCAGGCAAAGGTACCAGGCCTGACATGCGCCAAACACCCTCCTTCCGGGGTCTCTCCATCACTCCAGGCTGTACTAAACGCAAAAGACAAGACTGGGTTGGAGCGACATTAAAAATTCATCCTTCGTTACCCTAAATGCCAAAATAGTAAGTTTTCTAACCAACAGATGGCTGACTGAGCTGGGCTATGCAATCCGATATTAGCTCTCTTTGCCTCTTGACATAAATCAAAGCTCTGCAGGAGAAACGATGGGGGTCTGCCTTCAGCAATCTTACAGTTTACCAGTCGAAAAGAATTACAAGGACAGATGTTACGTTTTATCTATGTTACCACCATTAAAAATAAAAAAGACGGAACCACAGGACGTCTGGGTGGCTCAATCAGTTAAGTGTCTGCCTTCAGCTCAGGTCATGATCCTGGAATCGAGCCCCGCATGGGGCTCCTCGCTCACCGGGGAGTCTGCTACTCCCTCTGCCGCCACTCCCCCTGCTCCTGCTATCTCCATCATTCTGACAAAAATAAATAAATAATCTTTAAAAGAGGAAATAGGGGCGCCTGGGTGGCTCAGTTGGTTAAGTGACTGCCTTCGGCTCAGGTCATGATCCCAGAGGCCCAGGATCGAGCCCCACATCGGGCTCCCTGCTCGGCAGGAAGCCTGCTTCTCCCTCTCTCACTCCCCCTGCTTGTGTTCCCTGTCTGGCTGTGTTTCTCTCTGTCAATAAATAAAATCTTAAAAAAAAAAAAAAAAGAAAAAAAAAGAAAAAAGGAAATAAAAGACACAACCATGACTTCTGTTGTCCAGGCCCAGAGCAGGCCACAGCAACCACCAAGAGGAAGGAACACACGGTGCAGGAGGAAGGCTTGCTCCATCTCAGTTAGGGAATGTGGCAGAAGCAAAATGTGGTCACCCCCTCACTCCTGTTTATTAGCACCCATGTCAGCTGCCGGTTCCTATTCCAGCGGAGGGGGTGGAGGAAACGACTTCTCGGGCCTTGTAGCATTTGGGGCACCCCCAGGTAGGGGACCCGGGCCAGGAGACAGCCCGATGGAGTGAGGGAATGCCAGTCACTCACTGGTGCGGTGCGGACTTAAGTTCTTAAGAGCCTCACTTTGCTTTGCATGAATTCTTTACAACAGAAATTGCTCTGTCCCTGGTGGGAAAGGTGCCAAATCGGATACGGTGCTTCTTCCTTTTATCTCATTATCCAGGAGCTGACTCTCCTCAGCAGCAGCCAGCCCTCCAGCAGACACTGCACCCACCAACAGCGAGTCATGCCTCTGCCTTACCCTGTAACTGCAGCGTGCTGGGAAATGCACAGCCCATTCCCTGGATGAAGGGCCGCACATGGTCTTCCCCTAGGTTGCACACTAACCAACCGGTACCCCTTAATCCTTTATCTGGGGATCGCTGCATTCTGGCAGCACCCCCGGCTCATGACATTGAGGTGGGAAGCAGTGTGGCCGGGAAGCACTCGGGCTCTGCGTGTAGACAGCCTCCATTTGAACCCTGGCTCTGTTGCCTCGGCCTGAGACTCTCCAAGTCTCAGGCGCTTCAGTTGCAAAATGGCGCAGTGGTACCCATCTCCTAGGAGAATCAGACATGGATGAGCTCAGAACGGCCCCTGGCCCCTAGTATGTGTACCCTTCGAAGTTGTACAGTAGGGTTAGGGTTCTGCACGTGGTCACACTGCCAAGAGCACTTACAGGTAGTCATTGACTGTGGTGACAGGGACACCATAGGGCCCTTGGTTCCTGCCAGGGCTGGGACCCAGGATGATCCACACAGATCTGTATGAGAAAGTACAGAACATTCTACAAGAGAACTTTGGCGAAAAGGTAAGCAGATGAAGCCCGACAAAGAAGGGAGAGCAGAGGAGTCTCTACTTCCCCAATAACGATGCTGGGGGGTGGGCAATGGCTCCCCTTCTTCATGGAAATGAAGGTAACATTCCAGGTTAGGACCCAGTCTGTGGATCCTTCTTTCTGTGGAGCGACACAAATCGACTAAGAAATGCTCACAAGCACTAGGGACACAGGGGCTGATGGTGGCTATGCGGGTGGACGTGAGAAATTAAAAACTAAAAAAGTAGTTTCCCCCACAGCTTGGAGACCCAGGTCTAGCGGCAGTGGGCCACCATCTTGTGATTCTGGTGACGAAGAGTGTGGGAAGGAGGCTGCATCCCACATGCGGCCAGCAGTCAAAGAACCCACAGGGAGCTAAAGCCCATTCTAAAACACCAGGGGCTGCCTCCTCCTCCCTCCTTCTCAGAAGTCGCTCACCAACCAACGCTGTCACCAAACTTCCTTCCAGAAAGCTGCACCTTTGGATCGGCCTCCAACAACAACAACAACAACAAGAAATTATTAAGATTCAAAATGAGGCCCACAAACCTAAACACAAAAAAGTAAATATTTTCTCCTTGTCCTTTCAAAATCGCCGAAATGCAAAATATTTCTTTCCTTTCTTCCCCCCAAAAGAGTTCTTCGTCCCTCTAGTTCCCTGTGGCCTTGGAGAATCTCGTTCCTCAACTCTTGGAACCTGGCATCATTTGTAACACTAATTAGAGAGGTTCGTTGACTATGCTATACAACTTCCTGCCCTAATGACTCAACAAGCCAGGAGATGAGCAGTTTGTTGGGAGTACAAAGCAACATATGGCTGCCAAGTTCTTTCTGGCCGACACCACAGACGGAGGGAAAGGCTGTTCTGCTTCCCGGGCTGCAGCTCTCACGAGCTGACGGAGGGATTTCCTAAAGCCCCATCTGGTGCAAAAGCCTCTAACTGGGCAGAGTGGTTTGGAATAGTAGGAGAGTGGGCAGTAATAACAGACCAGGGCCAAATACTATGCAGGGAGAAGGATTAAAGAGGCTGGGCGTTTGCCCAAGAGACAGGACAAGAAGCCAGAGTTGGTCTGGAATCTGAGGGACCATGTCTCAGCCCCAGAGGCAATGACACAGGGGGCCTGGGGGACGGTGGGCAGAGCTAGGGTTTCTGTGGCTTATATCACTGAGGCTCCTCTGCTGTCATAATCAGGAAAGAGTTTAAGCTGGCCCACACTTGCTCTGAGCAGTGTATTTTTACTCGAACACTGGGATCCCTGGTCTGCCACCACCTCCTTTGAGAGACGTGTCACTGTACAAGTTCACCCCGGAACATTGAGTTCATACCGCAGAAAAATAAATTCTGAGCGTCTGCACACCAGATTTTTATAGGACCCAGAAGGTTGCAAGAAAACACAAAAGAAAGAAAGGAACTCTAGAAATAAGGACTGTGTGGAAGGAAGAGTGTCATGTCTCGCAGACGTAGAGATTCTGCTAGAGGAAGTCACTTGTCAGGGCAGGACTCTCTCTTCATTCCCTGCCCTTAGTTGGAAGGTGACAGACATCATTAGTTCATCCCCACTAATCCATCCAAAGGACTTTGCCAAAAATAAGCTAGCAAGGTTTGTTTCATTTTGCTGGGAAAAAAAAAAATCCATGCTAAGCAGCCTTTTCTCATCTGAAAACAGAACACTGCCCCCCCTCCCAAGACCACCACTGTGATGGTGTCAGGGCAGGGTCCCCAACAGGACAAACGGGCTCCTGAGCCTCCTCCGTTCTGGGGGCACTGACGAGCCATGACCTTGGAGCTCCAGACTCTGATTTTCTACTAACTCTCCCACTTAGCGCTAAAATGACACAGCCAAATCGAACACTGCGCACAACGGAGCCCCTGGACCAGGTATCACAGTGGTGGAAAACTCTGATGAGAAAGGCAGATGTCACACACTGTGGAGACAAGGGAGTTTCAGGCAGTGATGTGATGTGCCAAGTCAATAGCAAGAGGGGATTCCATCCTAAAATTCTACTGCTGTCATCATCGCAGGGCTCGGAACCAAAAGACCGGCTCATGTGTCCTTTGCTAGATGCGTCCCTCCTGGGGAATAAAATCTCCTGCCACTTTTGCATACAGTAGGTGCTCCATAAATGAGGACGATGAGGACGATGATGTTCGGGCCAAGACAGAGCCTCTTCTCAGCTTCTCGCATGTGACTCTATAGACACAGCATGAGAAACAAGCGAGCTGGTGTTTGCTTTCTCCACATTCACCGTAGTTCCTAAACAGCTACTAAATAAGTTGCCTTCCAAAAAGAAATCTGGCCAGTAGGCTGAAAACTTCCCGCAGCTTCCAGTCGATGGGGACAGCGACTGCGTCACCCCTCCTAACCCCACTGCTATAACACACAGGCCAGCAGAGCGAGCTGAATGTCTCCACATCCACTCCTGAAATGAAAACAGGAGCGGGAAGTGTGGTTTGTGCAAATTACGGAGATGTTTAGCATTCCAGCGTGGTCCGTACCTAATCCACGGTGGAGTCACCGGCACTCAGCAGAGCACTCCTTTCCATTTCCTAGCTGATTGTTACTCCATTGGGGTGTTTTTGCTGTGCACCCGCCCCCACCATTGGCTGCAAGAAAGCTCTGTTTCTTGGCAGAACACTCTAAGTGCCCAGTTAAACCCGTTGTTACCACTTTCCTGCTTCAGGAAGGCCCGCCGAGCCTGGGCCAAACGGCAAGGGGAGGGAAGGAAACATTTACAATGATGTGAGAAATTCCTAGTTGGGGGGGGGGTCAAAGTGGACAGTCATTAGGGCCCATTCTGCACAGAGCCTGGCATAGGAAGGTGCTCCATAAATTGGACCTGATTGGGCCGTAGCAGGAACGCCATTACGTTGCCAGGAACCTGGCAGGCTAGCCACTCTGCCATGGACCAGCTGTGTCCCAAGCGAAAGGAGTCGTGTCTTGTCCTAAGAAGCTGTAATCACCATGCTCCCCAAGGTCTTTATATAGAAATGGACTGTGGCTTGCATGAGTCCTCTCTGCCAGCTCTTGAAATGAAAGGGTCCACAGTGAAATAAATAACAGCACGGAGAGAAAAAGAGGGAGGTAAATTGTTTGGAAAGTAGAAGATAGGGTGGAAAAGATGAAATTCAAGACAGATGTATGAGAGCCGCAAACAAATGTCCTTGAATTTATGCATCTAAGTGATTCATGTAGAATAGGGAAAACAAAACAAAACAAAACGGCTATACACCCAGGGGCACCTGGGTGGCTCAGCCATTAAGCATCTGCCTTCAGCTCATGATCCCCGAGACCCAGGATCGAGCCCCCATGGGGCTCCCTGCTCGGCGGGAAGCCTGCTTCTCCCTCTCTCATTCCTTCTCTGGCTGTGTTTCTCTCTGTCGAATAAACTAAATAAAATCTTCAAAAAAAAAAAAAAAAAAGCTACGCACCAATATAGAAATAAATATGAGAGTAAATACAGAGCAAAGTATTACATTCCCCAATTCTTACAAAAAAACATGGTCGATCCACAGTTCTCTGCTAAATAAAGCTGTTATAAAACAGGGTGAACGAAGGGTCCGAGACAAAACTGTTAACTAAGCAGAGGGTCTCTGCAGTCTCTGTCCCTCTCAACAGGATGTCAGTAACCAACAATTTATGTCCAGTTACTGAACCCTGATTTCTTACCTCCAAAAGGTACTGCTACCGCTTGCTTAACATCAGCATATTTTTTTTTAAATAGTAGTTATTTGCCAGGTTAATGCCTGGCCATGAAGAAAAAAAAAAACAAGCAGGAAATTTAGATGGGCGTTTCCACAGAAACACAAAAGTCCAAGATATTGGCCGGAAAGACATTTTTACAATGAAGTATTAGTGTGTGTTGTTTTACTTCTAAACAGCTAACTCAAAGGGGCCACCGCACAATTGGCTCCAAATGCTTCATACTGAGAAGAAACACAGGCGGCCGCCTCGCTGGTTAACTACTCCCACTTAGAGCCTTCAGATGGTAACAAGAAAGGAGAAAACAGCAAGAATGTCCCCGGTCACTGGCAGTGCTAGAGAAATGGGGTGAAGTAGCATCCAAGGACAGGACACGAGGGAGGGGGAGATGAGGGAGTTTTCTAGAGAGATCAAGCATCACACTTCAAGATACTGTTTAGTGGAACTTCGGATCTATACCATGCATATGCCTAGTCGTTTATTCATCAATAGACATTTACTGAGCATCTAAAACCTACCAAGTATTTGTGCCAGATGGTGTGGGGTCATAGAGACTAAGGACAAAGGTCCCTGCCTTCAAGGGAGGAAAGGAGGCAGCTATGTACCTGAGCCTGCTTGCTATCTGGACACTGCACCTGGAATTCTGGTCCTTGCCCCATATGCCCCCAAGCCCCACGATGGGACATGTGTGTACCATAGGCAACCGATCTGGGGCCACAGGTGACCACAACAGGTGTGGAGTATGAGACCAATCATACTCTCTCCTGGTAATTTACAAACTGGATACAAAGACAGATGCAGGGGGCGCCTGGGTGGCTCTGTCGGTTAGGTGTCTGCCCAGGGTCCTGGGATCAAGCCCCGTGCAGGGATCCCTGCTTGATGGGGAGTCTGCTTTTCCCTCTCCCTCTACTGCTCCCCCTGCTTGTGCTATCTGTCTGTCAAATAAATAAATACAATATTTAAAAAGAAATAAAAGATTCAGTATGGTGGGAGCTTCCCAACCAAATCAAGGTAAGAGGAAGGTGCCATATTGACCCTCTCAGCCCTTGGGGCAGCTGCAGCCCCTCCCCCCCATTAGTCCTGGCCTCTGGGGGCAAGCTGCCTTGTCCCTTTATCCTAGAAGACAAAGAGTGATTGTTTTCTAAATGTGGCAGGGATGTGGAAAAGGCGGATCAGCGGATCAGCGCTGATTAGACAGACAGTAGTGCAGGTGAAGCCGAGGTGGGAGTAGACTTGCGGGGCCAACGACAAGCAGAGAAAAATGAAGGTGACAGAGAAGGGGCAGTCAGAAAAACAGAGCAGAGAACAGAGAAGCAAATGAGAAACTGCAGCCCCCAAGGAGGACGGCGAGAGGGGCCTGGTTTCTGAATCCCGTTCTGGTCCTCTGTCTCCCAGCTGAATTCGATTTCCTGAATCTGGATGCCCGTGTGATTAACAACTGTATTCTGAGAGCCTAACCCAATCCCCTCATGCCAGCTTGAGTGCATTTCTGTTCCTTGTAAACAACTCCTAACTAAGCCAGATGTGTGCATATGTGTGCATGGGGCCCGTGTGCACCATGAAATTCTCACTGCTTAAAACCCCAGTGAAAGAAAAGCAAAATTGCATTATACCCGAACCCTTTCAAATCCCTTTCTCATCTCTCCTTCGTCTATAGTCCCCATGAGATTCCCAGACCCTGGGGAGGAAAGTCCTCCGTGTGCTATGGACACAGGGATGGGAACAAGGTGACTCGCCAAGGTAACAGAGCCAATCAGTGCCCACCAGCAGCCCAGAAAATACAGTAGTCCCTAAACAGGAGCCTTTTTTTTTTTTTTTTTTTTTTTAAGATTTTATTTATTTGACAGAGAGAAACACAGCCAGAGAGGGAACACAAGCAGGGGGAGTGAGAGAGGGAGAAGCAGGCTTCCTGCTGAGCAGGGAGCCGGATGTGGGACTCGATGTGGGGCTCGATGTGGGGCTCGATCCCAGGTCTCTGGGATCATGACCTGAGCCGAAGGCAGTTGCTTAACCAACTGAGCCACCCAGGCGCCCCAAAACAGGAGCCTTTTTAAAATACATGTGGATGTGAGGAAAATGAGCCCACTTCTCCGACTTGCGGGTCAAAGGGAAGGTGACCGTGAACTGTCACAAATCTGCAGAGAAGCGCCCCTGCTTTGAGCTCCCCACAGAGGGCTGGCTCTCCCTCCAGAAAGGCTGTGTGTTCTCTTTGGCTGCAGAAGACGCTGGCCTAAGCTGAGTCAGGAGGGAGGAAAGCCTGAGGTTTCCACAGGCAAGATGAATGGCCACTCACAAAAACTCCAATGTCCCATACAGCACATTCCCAAGATATCACAGCAATTGGGACATTGAGAAGCAGATGCAGCCAGTCGCCACCGACTTCGGTTCCAAGACAGCTGGGCGAGGCGCTGCGCTTTGTGGATGCTCCCGGCTAGCTAGGTGCACGAGCACCTTCCTACAGGCTGATTCTAGAAGCCCCTGGTGCCACAGAACCGAAAGGGGCTGAGAATGTACAGTTTCTGAGGCTGCAGCCAGACTGGCTTTCTCCTCCAGAACAGAAATGTCCCAGTGAATCAGACCTCGACTACGCCACTAATCACTTGCTCCCAGAACACAAGCTGCTGGGCCTTCTGAACAGAAACCACACACAAAGTGATTCTCCAGAAGCAGCTCGGACTTTCTGGGACACGCTGACAGTTTTCAAGAGCTCAACAATCTTGTCAACCTTCACCAGAACTGAACTGTTCAATGTCAACAAGCTTCAGACTGGGCTCCCTGAGCTCAGTTCTTGGTGACATAACAATTAAGACCCCAAGTTCTCCAGGCTGAAAGGAAAAAGGTCAGGACGGAGGGTGGGGTCAGCCCTGCCCGCTCCTCTGAGGGCAGCTCCAGGCTGCAGACAGAAAGGGAAAATGCCCAGAAAGCATCAGGCAGAGGAAGCGGGAGAGGGGAGGGGTCACAGAAGTGTATGTGGTCACTGTGTCCCCTAGTCACGGTGAGGAGCAACCTGAGAGAGCAGGGTGGTGACATGGACCAGGCTAGGCTGTCCAAGTCCCTTCACTTCTCTGAGAAAGTGATCTCTGCTGTAAGCTGGGGGAAGTGGCCCTTCTTGTCTAGGAGGGTTGCGAAGAGGATGGAATGACCCAGAAAATCCCAATAGCTCCTCCCAGTGTGCAGATATCCCACACATAGTTGTTCACATCTATCACTGACAGTCTATACCCCCTAGCCGTTATTTACTGGCTTTAAATACTCTTATTTATTTATTTATTTGACACGGAGAGAGACAGCAAGAGAGGGAACACAATCAGGGGGACTGAGAGAGGGAAAAGCAGGCTTCCCGCCAAGCAGGGAGCCTGATGTGGGGCTCAATCCCCAGGTCTCCGGGATGATGACCTGAGGCGAAGGCAGAGAGCCCACCCAGGCGCCCCATTACATAAAATCTTAAAAAAAAAAAAAGGGATAGATGGAAAAAGCAGAATGCTGTTTAATCAGTGACTCCAATCCCAGTAACAGTGCTGTCACCTTAAATTCCTTAGGTCCTGTGCCAGTGATGAGAAAAGGGGATGAGAACCTAGTGGGGCCCAGTTCACCCTTACATGCCATAGTCCCACTGCTCCCAGAAAGCTCTCCACAGGGGTGCCTGGGTGGCTCAGTTGGTTAAGCATCTGCCTTCAGTTCACGTCATGATCCCAGGGTCCTGGGATCGATTACTGCATCAGGTTCCTTGCTCAGAGGGGAGCCTGCTTCTCTCCCCTCTCTGCTTCTGCCTGCAGCTCCCACTGCTTGTGCATGCTGTCAAATAAGTAGAATCAGAAAGAGGGAGAAAGAGAGGGAGGGAGGGAGGAAGGAAGGGAGAAAGTCCTTTGCCAAGGAGGAAACCCTGCTGACTCAGTCTCACCTTTGTCATCAGGGGTCTCACAAGCACCCCCGTGAGAACCTACCTTGCCCACAGCAGTGCTGTCTCCATCAAGGCAACTTGACCCGCACCATGACGGGAAGCTAGCAAGTTCCCTTGAGCAGTCGGGTTACACTGATGCCAACCCTAACTGCATCCACCTTGAAAAAGAAGGCCTGGAGTCTTCTCCAGCGAAAACGGCAATTTGAAAAGAAAGAGCTTCTCTAACCATGTTTAAGGCAACATTTTCCCCCCAGAAAGGCCTGCATCAGAATCCCATAGGGGGCTAGACATTTCTGGTCCCCTTTTGACCCACTGAATCTGACTTTCTGAGGGTGAGATGCAAAAAGACAGATTTTAAGAAAGCTGCCAGGCAATTCTTACGCCCGTTGAAGTTTGGGTCCTATCTGCTCTTTGAACTCCTTGAACGAGTATAGACATGGCCCCACCTGATCTACGTATGTCCCACGGACCCAACTTCTTTTTTTTTTCCCTCCCCTGGGTATTTCTTACCCATCCCGCAGATCTCAGAGCAAAGTCACTTCTTCAGGGGAGACATCCCGCCCGCTGCCCTCTCTGAGTCTTAGACCAGGTCCCCCATTATATGTCCAAGTCCTGATGCTCCTCTTTCCTAGCCCTGCTCGTGATTTTCACGATAGGCGGAACCTGTCTTCCTCAGTGGCCTGCTGAGCTCCTGAGATGCCCCGCCTCGCACAGTGCCGAGAGCCAAGTCAGCACATAAGCAAAATCCCTGCTGATTAAATGAATGAGTCTGGAATCACTGTTTCTAATTCTCACTTCTCACCGTACCTCACTCCTCTCCACCCAAGTTTTTCCGCACCTTGAAAGTCTGTGTACTGGGAAAGGGCGAGCCCTGTTGTTAATTTTTTTTAGTTGAGTGGCTTTTTAAATGATTCCATCTGCTCACCTGAGGGGAGTTTGAAAAGTTTTAGAATTCTTTATACACAATGAGAGATTAAAAGCCTTCATAGTCCCCCTTGCTCGTTTCAGCCCTTGAATCTCCGGGGACCCCTTGTGCCCCGAGGAGACCTAGCAGAGATGCCTAGGGTTGCAAGCAGAGGGAAGAGAGGGCTTTCTATCCAGCCCAAAACAGCCTTTCTAAGGCTAGCGAGAACTTGACTGCTGCCCTAGGATCAATTTATCCCGTAAGTTCTCTTCATGAGTAAGTTTGTTGAAAAGCTTTGTTTGAATTAGTCCAACTCTCTCTGCAAATAGGCCCCAGAAGAAAGCAATCCTCCCATCCTTGAATGAGTATAGACATGGCCCCACCTGATCTACACCACCAGCTGTGGTAAGCCAAACACCCACGAACGTTTAGCTCTGCCATGGGATATGCAGAATAAATTAAGTTTAGAGGGAAAAAAAATCATAAAACAAGCCTCTAAGTCTAAAGACTCTGTGTACCTTGGCAGAGAGAATGTATGAGCTACAAGAAATCAAATCCAGTGTGCCAGAGAAGTCAATCGAAACCAGCAGAGAATGAGTCCTGTCATGTGAGACAGGGAATTCCACAGCAGGCCCCGAGGGCAGATGGAGATAAGGAGGCCTAACCTAGCTCCCCCATCTGCCAAAATTCTTTTAAATAGTGGCTGAAGAAAGAAATGGCCTAAAACCCTAAGTAAGAGGAGACGGGCCCTCTAAAGTCAAGGCTTTTGCAAGCACAAAAAACAAAGAGTAGAACCCCTTAGGTTGGCTTTCCCACGATGGCCCTCACTTTGAGGATTCTGACTGGAGGCACTGGGCAGGAGGAGGATCTTACCTCATGGGAGGGCATGCTCCCTGCTGGGGACCTTCCAGATCTTGAAACACGGCTCCATCTTGCTTGCTAAGTACTTGCCCTTCACTAGAAACCCCAGTGTCCACGGCAGAGGCTGCCCTGCACCTGGATGGCTAAATTCACTCTATCTAGTCAGCCTGCAAGGTGCAGCCCCATCACCCACAATAAACGGGGGCTTACGAGTGACCCGGACCCATCCCCTACCAGACAGGTGATGGAGAGTACGGATTAGCTACTTGCTTAATAAGCCAGGGTTTCTCAGGCCAACCTTTTACTGGAGGTTTTATCTCATACCCCAGTCACTTTTCTTTATGTGGTGGAGAAATTCATCAGAAACATCAGATTATCTGTGGCTCTGACAGAGACCTGCTTCTTCAGAGAGGAGCAGGTCATAGGCCAAAGGCATGAACGCAACCCTGGGCTACTGAGGCTCATTCAAATCCTGTACTGTGACTAGTCATGAATCCCGATCAGAACTGTTCTCTTAAGGGAGTGGTTCTGAACAGATCAGAAGAGATTTCCATTCCAGCTTCTCTTCTTTGTAACTTGCGTCTTTCTTTCTTTTCTTTTCTTTTTTTTTAAGATTTTATTTATTTGAGAGAGACAGAATGAGAGAGGGAACATGAAAGGAGAGAGGTCAAAGGGAGAAGCAGCCTTCCTGATGAGCAGGGAGCCCGATGCGGAACTCGATCCTGGGACTCCGGGATCATGACCTGAGCCAAAGGCAGACACTTTATGACTGAGCCACCCAGGCGCCCTGTAACTTGTTTCTAATGATGCCATTTTTGGATGAGCTGGGCACATGCCTCTCTAGAACAAAACACAAAGGCCTTCTTCACCACCTATGGTACACATTTATGGCCTCAAATGAACAGTTGATTATGCTAATGAACTGTTATCAGAAGGGCTCAACAGCAAATATTCTAAAGCCAAAGTCTGGGAAACCTCGGTGGCTCAGGTCATGATCCCAGGGTCCTCGGATGGAGCCCCGAGTGGCGGCGCTCCCTCCTCAGCGGAGGGGTCTGTTTCTCTCTCTGCCCCTCCCTCTGCTTGTGCTCTCTTGGGCACTCTCTCTTAAATAAAATCTTAAAAAAAAAAAAAAATAAAGCCAAAGTTGCTGTTTTGGGGAGACCTTTTCCAGCTTTTGGTTGATTTGTAAATGAAGCGGCAGCCCCCCATGAAAAGCTGCTTCCTTCAGCTGCCGCCATACAGAGGTCACCAGGAACCAGGATCACCGCTAGGCAGCCTGTCACGGATTTGCTAGGGTTTTCTTTCTTGACCAAGGGGACACGAGCCGTTAGGGGGTGCAAAGCCTTACATTCCCTTGTAGCAGTATACAGACCACCGTGAGACATGTTTTTAGTCTCCCTGCTAATTCTCCTTTGTCCTCTCCTTCCTTATTATTTTATTTTATTTCTTATGTATCTTATCATCTCGCCTTTATTTTATCCTGCCACATCTTCTGGTTCCCTTTTTTTTTTTTTTTTAATGATTTTATTTATTTGACAGAGAGAAACACAGCCAGAGAGGGAACACAAGCAGAGGGAGTGAGAGAGGGAGAAGCAGGCCTCCCTTGGAGCAGGGAGCCCAATGCGGGGCTCGATCCCGGGACTCCGGGATCATGACCTGACCCAAAGGCAGACGCTTAACGACTGAGCCACCCAGGCGCCCTTTCTGGTTCCTTTTTGAATATGGATTATAATATGTATACCTGTAATCTGTTTCTAGAGGAAACACTAGTGCCTTGATATGAAATAAGGGGGTTTTTAGACACGTGTGCTACTATGAAACCCCTAGTTTTCAAGAACAGTGTAAAAACCTGAGCAGAAAAACTATCTGTATCGGAGGTTACGACCATCCCAGACGCCATCAGGGCAGTCAAAAGTTTGTCACTGGACAATGTCTCCCTGGGTTTCCTTATCTATACTCAATGGAGGCCACCTTTTGGTAGCACAAATATTCCCTGCTCAATAATACTGAATCAAATTGGATCAAATGTTACTCTGTTTTCAATTTTCTTCTGGTCCTTTCAATTACTTTAGGGGGAAAGTCTTAGTTTGATGTTAATAAATGATGACCATTTCTCCAACACCTGCTCATCTCCCTTTTCAACAGAGATACAAATCAAAATCTTAAAAGTGAGTCGATTTAAAGAAAATTACGAAGTAAATGGTAATACAGCTGGTATTCTACGTGACAAAACCACACAGGTGGTATTGGAATGATATGAGTGAGACGTGGAAAACATGGGAAAACCTCACGTCTCCCTCTTTGACCCATCTCTAGCCAAGAGCAGGCAGTGGTCCATTTTCAGAGTTTATTTACTCCTTCCCGAGTGCCGTGACATGGTCAAATTAGGCTTCGTCCCCCAAGGAAGCACTGACGAAATGATTTAAGACTGGAAGGATCCAGTTCAGAGGCCATCCCAACACACACACCCCACCCCCGTCTGGGAGTTTCTTTACCAAAAACATTCACCGATCAAGAAAAAGACTAAGTCATTCCAGGAAATACTTTCAGATCCAACTTCCTGTTCAGCTAGAGTTTTACAGCTAACTATGCTCCATCTGACCCCAAAACCAGGTTTAATGGAATCTATTAGATGTATTTATCCACTTCTACCAATTGCAGAAAGTTCTCACTTGGAAGTGAGACCAGAGTCACTCCCTAAACTCACCAAAGGGGTTAAGGCCAGAAATACTGGAAGAGATCCCCACTGAGGTCATTTGCAGTTTAGGGGAAATTTTGGTTTGGGTTTTCTCTTCGTTTTAATTGCTTATAAAAGCTCCTTAATGTCAAGGAAAGAACAACAACAAACGTGAAAAGTTAACTTCCCCGAGATGTTTATCCTAAAGAAAAACTGCTCCCTGCTGCTCTGATGGAGGAGGGGATTAAAGCTAGATACTAGGGTATGAAAAGGAAAGAGAAATCCCAATCACTCCAGTACAAAACAACAGCTGCATTAGAAGGCCTGCCAGAGAAGCAGCTTCTCTGCTTGGTCAAAATCTGCTTCCCAGATCCCCGATCCGCTGGGGTACCAGCGTCAGCTCCACTCCTGTCAAAGGACATTCCGCTTTCGAAACCAAACCAGGACGTCTTCATTCTCTCTGGAAGGCCTGCACTGCACTTGGGTCCTCGTAGTGACCCGTTAAACATCCCACAGAGTGCAGTGCCTTCCACAGAGAAGACCAAAGCAATAGACAAAATTAAGCGAATTGACAGAGCTGGAGTGGCGAGTGGATAGATAAGGAACAATGCATTTCACTGTTTCAAATCTGCTTCCTCTGGGCAGGGCTGACCCCTGACCACCAGCACCTCAGACCATTCCCGGGTGAGCATGAAGATAGGTATTGGTTGGTTTCACAATAAGCAGGATAGAAAGGCTAAGTCAGGAAGTAATGAAAATGATTACTTCTGGGGCACCTGGGTGGCTCAGTCAGTTAAGCATCTGGTTTGCGATTTCGGCTCAGATCATGATCTCAGGGTTGTGGGATCAAGCCCTGCATTTGGCTCCGCGCTCGGCAAGGAGTCTGCTTAAGATTCTCTCTTCCCCTCTCCCCACCCCCCCCCCGGCCTTGCCACTCTCTCTCTCAAATAAATAAATCAAATCTTTTTTTTAAAAAATGGTTACTTCTGGAGGCACCTGGGTGGCTCAGTTGGTTAAGCAACTGCCTTCAGCTCAGGTCATAATCCCAGAGTCCTGGGATCGAGCCCCACATCGGGCTCCCTGCTCGGCGGGAAGCCTGCTTCTCACTCTCTCACTCCTCTGCTTCTGTTCCCTCTCTAGTTGTGTTTCTCTCTGTCAAATAAATAAATAAAATCTTTAAAAAAAGAAAAAAAAGGTTACTTCTGGAAGTAGAAGTGAGACTTCTCTTAACTTGCTTTTTTATACAGTTTTGACATTGGGACCATGTAAATATTTTGTGTCAAAAAAAAAAAAGCAAAGGCTGAAGTTGAATAGGAATAGAAACATGTGAACCTAATGTATATGGTAATTGTAATCTGTATAAAAGAGTGAAATAATTCAAATGACTTTTGGATACAGTTCACTGGAAGGAAAGGAAGAAGGGAGGGAGGGATGAAGAAGAGAGAAAGAGGAAGAGAGGAAGGAAGGAAGGAAGGGGGGAGAGAAGGAGAGAAAAGGAGAAAGAAGGAAAGAAATGAAGAAAGAAAGAAAGAAAGAAAGAAAGAAAGAAAGAAAGAAAGAAGAGAAAAGAAAAGAAAAGAAAAGAAAAGAAATGAAAAGAAAGAGGGAGAGAACGAAGGAAGGGAGGGAGGAGAGAGAAAGAGAAGGAAGAACTTTATTTAGTAGGCTTATTTTTGGCCATATCAGTATTACAAATTTGTTAACAAGGTTTGTCACTTTGGGACAAGAAGGATACAAATAGGGGCACCTGGGTGGCTCAGTTGGTTAAGCGACTGCTTTCGGCTCAGGTCATGATCCTGGAGACCCAGGATCGAGCCCCACATCGGGCTTCCTGCATGGCGGGAAGTCTGCTTCTCCCTCTCTCACTCCCCCTGCTTGTGTTCCCTCTCTCACTTTGTTTCTGTCTGTCAAATAAATAAATAAAATCTTAAAAAAAAAAAAAAGAAGAAGGATACAAATATGCCAGGAGAAAGTAAGGACGTGCTGTGATGCTGGTTCTGAATCAAACATATCCACATAGGAATGACATCCACTCTTTGGTTTCTAAATACCATTTCTCCACGAGAAGGAAGCAGGGTTATTTCCTTCCTTCCTTCCTTCAAGATTTTATTTATTTGATAGAGAGAGAGAGCTAGAGAGGGAACACAAGCAGGGGGAGTGAGAAAGGGAGAAGAAAGCTTCCCGCCGAGCAGGGAGCCCGATGCAGGGCTGGGTCCCAGGACCCTGGAACCATGGCCTGAGCTGAAGGCAGATGCTTAACGACTAAGACACCCAGGCGCCCTAGATTCTTAGAGGAACAGCTGATTCTAAGATGGGGTCAAGGAAAGCATAAGTTGAGCATGAACATCTTCCTGTGTGCCAGAAGAGCAAGGAAATACTTAGAGAAAGTTGGGGACAGGGTCGCCTGGAACAAGGGTTTCCTCTTTATAAAAGAATGCAAGCTAATAAATTTTGGAATGTAAAGATCAGCATTCTGCACTGACCCATGTAAAAACAGTTTTAGGCACGGATCATCAGTGTATCAATAAATGCTAAGCCACTCCTCCCTTACCGTGTATTCAAGAAACTTCTACCTCAAAAAAATAAAATGAAATCGCTGCATGACAAGTTCCTGGGGACAGAATGTTCCTATGGTCCTAAAGTATCAGGAGCATTTATTGCTCAGTAATCAGGAAAGAGAAAATGCCTTTCCAAGAAACAGATCTGGAGGACCTTACTTTAACCAAGTGTTTAGGTTCAGCCTTGCCAATTGCTACAGACTGAATGTTTGTATCTCTTCAAGGTCCTATGTTGAAATCCTAACCCCCAACATGATGGTATTAGGAAGTGGGGCCTTTGTAGTGTGATTAGGTCACGAGGGTGGAGCCTTCATGAATGGGATCAATGCCCTTATAAAAGAGGGTCCAGGGAGTTATCTGCCTTCTAGAAGGCCACGTGAGCAGGAAGTGAGAGGAAGGTTATCTATGGGTCAGGGCGCTAGTCTACCCAACACCAGGCCAGCCGGGGCTTTGATCTAGGGCTACTTGGCCGCCCAGTCTATGGTATGGCTTAGCTGCCCTGGTGGACTAAGACACCGGCAACAGGACAAAATCACAACGTGCCTCCTGATGAATTACAAACGCATCGGTAAATGTGAAGTGTTGACAAAAATGTTTGACTTGAATCCTATCATGGGGTAACAATGACACAAATTCAGACTGGCAACTTCTGGAAGACAACTGACCTACATCCTTCAGGTATCACTATTCAATCTCTTCGCTATGATAATGATACTGTTGTTATGAAGAGAACATCCTTGTTCTTTGAAGATACATACAGAAATATTTAGTAATGAACTATCATGATGTACACAGTCTAGTTTCAAACCGTTCAGGGGAAATAAAATACCCACCACTCATATACTTGTATACATTTATATCATAGGTTCTCAGGTAAGCTCTGCGGCCGGTGTGGGGCTTGAGCTCATGACCCTAAGATCAAGAGTCACTATGTTCTACTGGCTGAGAGAGCCAGGCACCCCGCGCGTGTATGCCAGGTTCTTCAAAGTCAGCTCCCCACACCAGCAGCACCTGGCAACTTTTTTTTGTTTTTTTTTTTAGATTTTATTTATTTATTTGACAGAGAGACACAGCGAGAGAGGGAACACAAGCAGGGGAAGCTGGAGAGGGAGAAGTAAGCTTCCTGCTGAGCAGGGAGCTCGATGCAAGGCTCTATCTCTGGATCTTGGGACCAGGACCTGAGCCGAAGGCAGACGCTTTTTGACTGAACCACCCAGGTGCCCCAGTGCCTGGGAACATAATGTAGGAAAACATTTACCATAGGTAAATTTGTGTGGGGGGTACAAGATGGACATTTAAGACAGTCATCTTTAACTTTTCTGTAAGTTTGAAATTTCCCAAAGTGAAAGGGTGGGAATATAGAGAGGAAGTCTTAATCCATTTCCTTCTCAGGGAATCTAAAGATGGGTCGTCCTCAAATTGCTGGTTCTTGCATGTCCGTGCTCCCTGTTCCACGTATGATGTGTGACTGAGACATCAGTCTCAGAGGGGCCGGTCAGAGGCATAAATGGGGTCTGCCACGTGAACTGGGCCTTTGGTGCTTATGCTATTTTTCCACTAATAAACGTCAGTTTGACCAAGATGGATGAAGCTTTGGAAGAACTCATCTTGCATCTCTTTCCTCTCCAGGCAATTCTCTGGTCCGGCATCTCTGATATTTTTTTCACCAGACATCTACCCGGAGAAAATTTCCAAGCTAATTGCAACAGAGACCATAATTACCCCATCCCTCACCCTGAGGTTCTTCTAATTAAAGGGCCTCCTTAAGGAATGTATTTGGCATTAAAGGAGCAAAGAAGATGATGCAGTTAAGTAAACTGTTATGAAATCTTCTAAAAACACAGATGACCCGGGAGATGTTCAGCCTGTCTGCTGCCCAGGGAAGGGCCAGATAGCCTGAAGCCTTCTCACTTTGTTAAATGATGCTGAAAGGTAAAGGAGCTAAAGATTGAAGGGCCAACTGTATTTTATCTCCTGCTTAAGCCCTCCCCAGAGGCCAGGCTTCCAAGTCTCAGAACTAGAACTGTACCTGGGTTTATAGAAAATCATGGTATAGGACTAAACAGATCATCTCGCCCGCACTGAATGACCAAGAAAACCGAGGCCAGAAGTCATGTCTTGCCAAATATCATGCTCCTTGCCAGTGTGGCCTTACAGTTTGTAATAAACTCTGTATTAGGGAGCAACAACATTCTCTGGGAGGAGGAAACTGCCAGCAGCAGGAGTGAGACTTTTCCTGTAAAGCAGCTCCCACTCTGCCCCCAATACGAAGGACTTGGGCAAGGTCATCAAAGTTAACAACGTCCATATCTTTTGTCCTAGCAATTCCAAGGCTAGAAAGTTATTCCCCAGATAGGCATGCATGAGTGTGTAGGAATGTTAATCATAGCATTATCTGAAATAGCAAAAGCCTGGGGGAGGGGTATAATAATGTCCATTTACAGGGGACTATGTAAATTACACTATACCCATTCAGCAGACTATGATGTTGGTATTTCACGGAGCGAGTCAGCTCAGCAAGTGCTGATAGGGAAAGACTGTCAAGATACATAATTATGATTTTTTTAAAGATTTTATTTATTTATCTGACCGAGAGAGATCACAAATAGGCAGAGAGGCAGGCAGAGAAAGAGGGGGAAGCAGGCTCCCCGCTCAGCAGAGAGCCCAATGTGGGACTCGATCCCAGGACTCCGAGATCATGACCTGAACCGAAGGCAGAGGCCTAACCCTCTGAGCCACCCAGGTGCCCCCATAATTATAATTTTTTAATTAAGTTTTTTTAATAAATGAGACAGATTACCCATACACATATGTATGTTTGTGAAAGCATGGAGAAAGACATGTGCATTTATTCATACTCCAGCAGGGCCTGTGGTTATTGAGTGATGCCTGTGTTTTGCCCTCTAGGACAGCTCATGTTTTTTAACCATGCACACATAGCTGTTTTTGTACGTAAAGAAAAAAAGGGGAAAGGCCTCTTCTTTTTGGGAAAGTTCTGGCAGCCTTAGAGGCTGCTCAGTCTCAGACCCTATGGAAGACTTTTTAACTGAATTAGCAATTAAACTGCTGGATGTGAGCTAATCTAGTTCGCTATCTCCAAATATATACTCTTAGGGAAACAAATGATTGGAACATGGGTCAGGGCAAGGCCAGCATCAAATGCGGCTTTGCTGCAACCCCCCAGCCAGTGCCAGCCTCAGGCTGGAGTCAGAACATTTGAATGGAAACATTTTACAGGAAAGAAAGCTGATGCCAGCTCGGTCAGCAGGATCTCGGGCTCCTCCAGGGAATTCTTTCCAGTCCCTCAAGTTATATTCAGGGTAGAGCTTGCATAGCTGCGCAAGGAGAGTCTCCCCGCGTTGAAGGCCAAGTCCAGCAATATACGGAGCTGCGAGAAATCAAAGAATGTTTTCTTTCTCAAAGGCTGAGAGAACAAGAGTTTGGCCTTCTGGATAATCCCAAACTTGTGATTAATAACAGAAAGACAGACGGCCTAATCTGGGAGATTCAAAAGTTTAAACAAACATGTGAGCGATCAGCTAACTTGCAAAGGATACGCTGGATAGGGCAAAATGTGAGTGAAGGTCCTGGGCGGGGACTCTGCCTTGTCAGTAGAGACCCGCGCAGTTATAGGAACTTGACCTAGTTGGTGGGGGTCAGGGGGACATGACGTAGGTTGTGCGTAGGGTTTGTGGGGCTTCCTGTAATCCTCTCCTAGTGGACCCCTGCAAAAGCTCCAATGGTCTCCCTGCATCCACTCTTGGGGTCACTTCCCAACATCTCCTGACCCACTGGCCGTCTGCAGGCTTACTGTAAAACACCTGTTTAAAACCATTTCATGTTGCTCACAACACCTATTAGAGGAAAGCTTTAAAAAAACTACAGAAAAATACAAAAATGAGCTTGTAAATAGGAAAGGAATACTGTTACTGCATCAGAGCACGGAACATCACAGAGATATTGTGCTCTTTCTAAGTTGGTGTGTAGCTCAATTAAAGTGGTCCCCAAAGAATAACATCAGGTTCACTTTAAAGTTCGCATGAAAAAAAGTCAAGAATAACCAGTAAACCCTGAAAAACACAATTAAAATGCAGGATTTGGGACACCTGAGTGGCTCAGAGGGTTAGGCCTCTGCCTTCACCTCAGGTCATGATCTCAGGGTCCTGGGATGGAGCCCCAGCATCAGGTTCCAGCTCAGCAGGAAATCTGTTCGTCTCCCCTCTTTCTCCCTCTGCCCCTCCCCCCACCTGCCTGCCCATGCGCTCTCTCTCTCTCTCTCTCAAATAAATAAAGTATTTTTTAAAATGCAGGATTTGTACTACTGGCTGTTGGAAGTTATCATAAAGTCTCCATACAGTGTGTTTTGTTTTGGTACATTACAGGAAGCCAGTGGAATAAAACAAAATCCACAAATGCATCCAAGTGAGTTTTTTTTTTTAAAGCCATTTCATGTTAAAAAACCCTCTGACTCCTTCAAAATGAAGTCTCAACTCCTCCCCATATAAGATTTTTTGCTCCTATCACCCTTTCCAACTGCCAACCTTATCCTTCAAAATTCACAACCGTTGTGCCTCAGAGCCCCCCTCCCTCAACCCATCCTCTGCATATGCTCTTCCCTCTATCTGAATGGCCCTTCCCTGTCCTATTTATCTGAGACTTACTCTTTCTTCAAGACTCCATGAGATTTCTGGGAAATCCCCCTGACTTCATTGCTCTCAACTCTCATCCAGCCAGCAGAGTGACGAGCGCTGGGTACGCGGCGTGCCCAGTGCCATCCCAACACACAACTCTCTACTGCTCCCACTGACACCAAGACTCCCCCAGAGCAGAAACCGTACCCCTCCACCATGGAGGCGCCAGGCTTGCTACCCAGTCCGTGTGTGTAGGAGTAAGTGAGCAGAAGGGAAATGTCCACAAAGGACAAAGAGGAAAAGTGGCTTTCCTTTCCTCTCAGAAATCACTGAGTGGGTCGCCTGGGTGGCTCAGTCATTAAGCATCCGCATTTGGCTCAGGTCATGATCCTGGGGTCCTGGGATCCAGCCCCACACACATCGGGCTCCCTGCTCAGCGGGGAACCTGCTTACCCTTCTTCCTCTGTCATTCCCTCCACTTACGCTTTCTGGCTCTCTATCAAATAAAGAAAGAAAATATATAAAATTAAAAAAAAAAAATCAGTGCACAAGTGACAGGTGCAGGGCACACAGAAACCCACATCCGGAAGTGAGACAATGGCCGTGCATAGAGAGCCCTGACCCCAGCCACAGGCCTTTAACCAGTGTGGCCGTCTCACAGATAAACATGGTAATCTTTGCTGCTGTAATTTGGAAGACATATTCACAACTGCCCTTAAGCCAAGAGTATGCAATCCTCAGGAATCCAGGCACTGCAGTATTAAAGACTGGGCCAGTACAATCACCTCCATGATGAGACAGACAAGTAATCGATTATCAGTATCACCTAAAGGGAAGTTTGTAAATCGTTTCTCTTTCAAATATAAACATGCATTTGTTTCTCATAAACTTCCTTCAGTGGAAAAAGTGGCAACCCGGTAGCTACCCAGGACTTAGGTGTTTTGTCCACTCCCAATCTAACTATGCTACATCACTGATGAACACCCAAGAGTTTTTCTCAAGCTTGTAAAATGCTCTCATGAACAAGTCACAGAGCATCCCTGGTGCTATTTGCTTTATTTCCTGGGAAACGGGGCTGGGGTACGGGGAAGAAATTGTCAAAATCTGGACATGGCCATAGGTGTATGCTAGACATGGAATTTCATCTACCACGTGTGCTGTGACCAAAAAAAAAGGAAAAAGGAGAAAAACGTTGAGGACTGTGGTTCTAATATAGAACAAAAAGATGGCCTGAAATAATACAAGCTGTAAATGGAAGAACCAGGGACAAAATGGTGAACTCCGGGATCAAGTCCAGGGCTTTCAGCTAAGCCGCTGTCCGCTCCAGGCCTGGACACCTAACCACACCATTAGAAGATGGACAGACAGAGGGTGCAAGCACCTGCAATAACCTGAATGGGCCACAGCACGCCCTGATATTGGTTAAACATTATTCTGGGTGGGTCTGTGAGGGCGGTTCCAGGTAAGATTTGCACGTCAATTGTAAACTGCTAGATAGAGTAAAGCAGCGTGCCTGCCCCGGTGTAAGCTTTGTCCAAGTTAGTTGAAAGCCCGCAAAGAACAAAAGGTTGAGTAAGGGAGATTTTACCCTCATCCTGTCTTTGAGCTGGGACACTGGTCTTCTGCATTTTTAAAAAAAGAATTTATTAATTTATTTCTCAGAGAGAGAGAGCACAAACAGGGAGAGTGACAGGCAGAGGGAGAAGCAGGGTCCCTGCTGAGCAAGGAGCCCGATGCGGGGCTCGATCCCAGGACTCTGGGATCATGACTTGAGTCAAAGGCGAGTGATTAACCGATTGAGCCACCAAGGCGTCCCTGGTCTTCTGCTTTTAGTCTTCAACTGGAACTTGCACCATCAGCTCTCCTGGGTCTCCAGCTTGCCAAGGGCAGACTCTGGAACTTCTCAAGCCTCTAA
>PITA01004773.1:45723-64773 GCA_004023965.1 Spilogale gracilis
TTTAAGATTTTATTTATTTGACAGAGAGAAACACAGCCAGAGAGGGAACACAAGCAGGAGGAGTGAGAGAGGGAGAAGCAGGCTTCCTGCCGAGCAGGGAGCCCGATGTGGGACTCGATCCCGGGTCTCCGGGATCATGACCTGAGCCGAAGGCAGTGGCTTAACCAACTGAGCCACCCAGGCGTCCCGAAACATCAGGTTCTTACTGGAAACTTTTAGCTTCTGCTTATCTGAGACCTCCTTAAGCCCTGGGGTAGAAGGACTAGGGGAACTGAAGTCCTAGAAGCTCTGTTCATAATAATAATGATCATTTCCAGTGAGTTTGTAGGAAATCTCCTCCCTCCACAAAGAAAATAAAAAACCTGTATCTTCTCACAATTGATCAAGGAAAAATGTTTTAAGACTTCATTTAAGCCATTTCCCTGGAAAAACAGGGCAGCTCATTTATTACATAGGACAACAGAACAGGGAAGGTGGGAAAAAGAAACAGACCGGAGTCTAGTGAGAATGAACACTTCTCAGCTTCTTTTCATGATCTAACACCTGCTCTTAAAATAGAACCATATTCGTCTCCTGCCGGAGTTCTCCACTCAGGCACAATCCTTTTGCCACAAAGGCAACTGTCATTACTGCAGAGTCCTGCATGAGAACCAGAATCTGCTCTAGATGAATAAATAAATTAGCTGGAACAAAAGACAAACATGACAAGAGAAAAGGAAAATTCTAAAGAAACACATCAGCACTACAAAGAACATAATGCAACTTATTATTAAAAATCAAAACAATATTAGCTATCATTGGCTGGCTTCTTCCTTTGCGTCAAGCATCATATGCTTAAAACAGCGATGAGGGCTGAGAGTGAGTGCCACATAAAGTATCAGCTATTTCGATTATCTAATCTTGTTGCACCTCAGAGCAAATGAAGGAGAAAGAAGAGATAACTGAGCTGCTTTTTGGAGAATGAAGTGGATTTTATCAGGCAGGTCATGGGTAGGATGGGAGATGGCATCCAAGACAGAGAGGCAGGGTAAAGCCCAGGACACCTGGGGGACTCCCAACTTTTTCAGTCCTGTGGAATATAAAGCTTGGAGGCTGTTAAGGGGAGGGGAGCAGTGGGAGATGGACGGTGAGCCTGGTGCCAGGTGGGCTGACAAGTAGGACTCTCGTTCATGTCATCATGGAAACTAAATATTGGAAACGAGGCCAGGAGAGAAAACCCGTGCTGCACCTGGGGACATGGTCTGGAGGGGAATCACACAAGTAAAGAACTAACTAAAGGAACAGGAAATGGATGCTGCGAGAGAGATCTGCAGAGCCAAGAGATAACCAACGAGTGGAGGACAAGCATTTCAGAGTACTCTACCCCTGAAGGGGCAATGCGTGCAGTTTATCTTTGAGCACCGCATCACCAGATTTAGAAGAAGGGAAGGGCAGCCTTGGTGAAGCAATCAGCAGGCACAAAGGCTCAAGGGTGAGGCAGCCGACAGTGATCTGAGGACCTCTGGGCCGGTCGACATGGTGGAGCGCACAGCAATGGTGACAGTGATGAAGATGACACTGGAAGCTAGGTGGGACTTGGTGGTGAAAGGCCTTGAGGTTCACACAAGGAGTTTTGGATTCAAATCCTCTATAATGAAGGTTTGTATGCATGAACAACTGGTGTTGTAGGAAGGTCTGCTGGGAGCCGTGTCATGAGGGTGAGACTGGAGGTCAGCGGACTAGTTAAGGCACTACTGGGACAATCCTGCAGGACCTAACAGATCCTGAGAATGGGGGGAAATGAGTTGAGAAATGCCAAGGATTGTAGCTTGGGTCAATGAATCAGTAGGACACTGTTAGAGTTAACCAGAGCCTTAAAAAGCAGGTAGAACCTGTTAAGAGGCCAAATATTTGTTGAAAGAACTAACTAATGAAAGACTGGGTGGAGAGTGAGGGATGGAGAAGCAGTGTAACACAAAGAGGAAGCCGAAGGGGTAGAAGTCAGGAAATGAGTTTGGTTTTGGACCACGGAAACTAAGGTCTCTCCAGCAACCAGGTAAAAATACCACCGGTTGACTGGAGAGTAGGAGAAATCCAGCATGAATACTGCATGCAAAACTGCTGACAACTGGTTGGACTTGCCCTCTTCCAACCCAGGGCGGGCGGGGTTACCTCCTACAAAGCGGGGAGGAGCTTTCAGCAATTGCCTCTCTGTGGCCTCCAGCAGGGGGCAGCAAAAAGGATGGTTCAGAAAAAACAACTCGGTTAAGTATGTGCGGTTCAAGCCAAAGGTCTCTAGAAGCTTCTCTCACAGGTATGGAATTCAACCACAAGGCCCACTGTGGTAAAGGTTCTGTTTCAATCCACACAGAGAATGACAAACAAAATGATACTGAGACCAGACCAGTTCATCTTTTAAGTAGAATCTCTGGGTATATTCTGTTTGGTTAAGAATGGAAATTCCAGGGCGCCTGGGTGGCTGTCGTTAAGCGTCTGCCTTCAGCTTAGGTCATGATCTCAGAGTCCCGGGATTGAGCCCTGCATCAGGCTCTCTGATGGGTAGGAAGCCTGCTTCCCCCCCCTCACTCCCGCTGCACGTGTTCCCTCTCTAACTGTGTTTCTCTCTGTCAAATAAAATCTTAACAACAAAAAAAAAGAATGGAAATTCCACTTGTATTCCAACCTGATTGATGCACCAAATTCAAGGATGAGGTTTCATTCAAAAAATTAAAAACAAAAGATCAAAATGTTGTTTGTTTTAAACCATTGTTTTTTGGGGGGAAAAGGGTCTTATCCTCAGTCAGGGCATAATTCCTAAGCCGTCTCTGAAAACAAACATTTGCCTTCAGCAAATCACTCTTTTTGGGGGAGGGGGTGTTTATTTCCTCATATGTAAAATGAAAGAATTTAATTAAATAACTCTGGATTAACTACCAGGGCTGAGGTTTATGATAAGATTGTGATTAGGGGTACATAAAAGAAGAAAATGTCTTAATAAGCACTTCTTTGTTGCCTGTTTGAGCCTCTCTTAGTAAACTAATAAGTTATACTTTTCCTGGAGAGAAAAATCTTGGAAATGACTTATTTCCCCAATAGGAGAGCAATTTCCTGTAATTCACATGTAGTAGAGTTAAAAAAGATCATTTGAACCTAGCTCAGAGAGCTCAGGGAGAAAATTCAAAATAATTGTTTATTTTTCAGATCAAATCCAAACAATTGGTCTCAAAATAGAGCATCCCAGAAAAGCCACAGACTCTTTTTGCCAAGTGGCTGGGAGCTAGCACACCCGAAGACCTCTACTCACAGGAGTGAGAAGCAAAGAGGAAAGGGTGCTCCCCTGACCCACAGTGGGTAGAACTGGGGATCCCTCCATCAAATTCCTTATATATACTTAGGACCAGAACATCCTTTAGGCCAAAAGAATAAGTTGACTGTGAAGGGTACATGCTGCTAACCAGAAATCAAGTAGGCCGTTTGGCCTGACAACAGGATAGGCTATCTGAAATGAGGCCCTCCTCCGCAAATCCCACAGTCTGGCCAGACCTCCTAGAGGTGGATCAGACCAGGGTCTGGCAGCTCAGATGTCTGCAACTGTCCCCCTCCCTTCTTGCTCCCTCCTTGCTGGGTAGCGTGAGCCCTGGCCTCTGCTCAGTGAGTGCACACTGTCAACAATCCGGAAGCCTTGTGTTTGGGAGTGAGAAGCTAGAACAAAGAGCGATCTGCTCAAAGAGTCTGCATGGCGCTGGAATGTCTTCCTGGGAAAAGTGAGATGGAAAAATTCGTCAGAAAAGTGAAAAGGAGTCCTAACCACGAAAGGCAGAACAATAAAGCTTACAAGAGATCAGAAGGTAAAAGAAAAAACTGAGGGTGAAAGAGCCCCAGGGTAGGGAAGGATTTCTTCCCATGACACAAGAACACAACCTTAAATGAAAAGTTTAACAAATTTGACTTTATTTTCAGATTAATAAGTAATTCTACTTACATAAAGCTTCAAACAGGTAAAACTAAACCATAGTGTTTAGGGAAACACACTTAGGTTGAAAATTCTCTAGAGAGGCAAGGAAGTGATTGCCACAAGTCAGGGTGATGGTTTCTTTGGAAGGTAAGGAGGGGGCTGTGTCGGGGAAGGCGTGCATATAGGAGACTTTTAGAGTCCGGTGAAGGTCTGTTTCTTGATTTCGATGTGGTTATATGAAAGTTATCATGTAGTAACTCATATATTTATGCCCTATGCACTTTTCTGCATGTATGTGTGCTGGACATAAATGTTCTTTTAAGATTTTATTTATTTGGGAGAGAGCACGAGCATGGGAGGGGCGGAGGGAGAAGGAGAAACAGGCTTCCTGCTCCACACGGCTTGATCCTAGAACCATGGGATCATGACCTGAGCCAAAGGCGGATGCTTAACCGACTGAGCCACCCAGGCGCCCCTTTTGTTTTTTTGGTTTGTTGTTGTATTTTTTTTTTTAAGATTTATTTATTTATGAGAGATTGTGCCCAAGAATGCAAGCAGGGCGCCTGAGCTGAAACCAAGAGTCAGATGCTCAACCAACCAAGCCACCCAGGCCCTTCGGACATAAAGATTTTAAGAACAACAAGTGAAAGGAAAGCAGACAGCTTGACTGAGAACACATGACCCAGACAGCGAGTTTGTCTTCCATCAGTGATGATCAAAATTCAGACAAAGGCCATTCAAATAAATTGTTAAAAAAACAAAAGTAGGACACCTGGGTGGCTCTGTGGGTTAAAGCCTCTGCCTTGGGCTCAGGTCATAATCTCGGGGTCCTGGGATCGAGGCTCATGTCGGGGTCTCTGCTCAGCAGGGAACCTGTTTCCTCTGCTCTCTCTGCCTGCCTCTCTGCCTACTTGTGATCTCTCTCTGTGTCAAATAAATCAATAAATAATATTTTAAGAAAGGTGTTATTGAAAACTATTAATTTTTACGGTGTGATAATTTGGTTGTGTGTATATGTATATTTAAAATTCTTTATCTTTTGGAAATACATTCTAACATGTTTATGACATAAATGACATGACATCTGGGATTTGCTTTGAAATGAACTGGGCAGGAGTAGTGTGTGGAGATCAGATGAAACACCACTGGCTGAGAACAACTGAGGCTGGGTAGTAGACAGGATTCATCATAATATTTCCTCTACTGTAAAATTAAGTTTGAAAGTTCCCATTATTTACCATCGTTTTTTAAAAATGACACACAGGAATACATTCTTGGAAAGGCCCGTTTTTCAACAGCTTGGGAAGGACTCTCCCTGGCACCACAAGCGAACATATTTCTTAACATCCAGAGCCTCTCCTAGGCCTACATGGGCTGCTCAGCTCCGAACCCCCACCTAAACCCACAGCCAGCAACAGTGCCCAATACCCTCTTTCGACAACCAAAATAAAGGACTTTAATCACTAAAGCAGTACCTGTCATCTTATGATTTCTTGGCAAGAATCTGAAAATGTCTCAAATGCTTTTTTTTTTTTTTTAAAGATTTTATCTGTTAACTTGATAGAGAGAAACACAGCCAAAGAGGGAACACAAGTAGGGGTAGCGAGAGAGGGAGAAGCAGGCTTCCTGCCGAGCAGGGAGCCCGATGTGGGACTCAATCCCGGGTCTCCGGGATCATGACCTGAGCCGAAGGCAGTCACTTAACCAACTGAGCCACCCAGGCGCCCCTCAAATGCTTTTAGATAGGTAGAACCAAGTGATAATAAATCTAAAAACTTGCACAAATGTACATCTGACAAAGAATTCGTACCCCAACTATATAAAGAACATTTACGAATTAATGAAATATGAGATGAGTGATCCAGTAATAATTAAAAAAAAAAAAAGGGCAAAAGATTTGAAGACACTTAAAAAAAAGTAGATAAGTGGATAGCCAACAAACAAATGGAAAGAGTTCAAGATCGTCAATCATCAGGGAAATGCAAATTAAACCACTTCACAGACACTGGAACAGTAGAAATAAAGAGGACTGACACCAAGAGACGCAGGTAAGGAGTCAACAACCGGAACCCTCCTACGCCACTGGGGCGCGTATAACATTGAACAACCACTTTGAAGAATTGTTATGAAGGTAAATACGCACATACCCTATAACCTTACAATCCTACTCACAGGTATTTCCTCAAGGGAAATTTAGAAATATGTTCATGCAATGAATTGTCCGAGCTTATAGCAGCCTTCGCCACCTCAAACTACAAACGCCTCCAACAACGGAAGGCACCTCCAGCAACAGAAGAATGGAGAAATTATGCCACTTACATTCAATGAAATACTTCTCAGGAATATCCAGGAACTCCTGACACATGCCACAGTAGAGATGGACTCCACAGACGTTAAAGGCATACGTGCGATTCTGCCTGTATAGAGTTCTAGAATGTGCAAAAGCAAATGACAGTGACAGAAGACCAAACATGATTGGGGGTTGACTAGAAAAGAGCAAGAGGAAATTTTCTAGGCAGATGGAAATGTTCTACATCTTGTTTTGCATGATATTTACATAACAGTTGTCCAAACACATTGAACTGAACACTTAAGATCTGTGCATTTTTTCTTTTTGTATTAAGAAAAGCTTGTTCTTTCCATCTCGGGGTAGGTAATGGAGAACTCCAGAGTGAACACGTGGTGCCTGCCTACTGGGTGTGTTCACCTTCCCACGAGTGATCACCTCTCCTTCCCTTGTTTCTCTGCTGTTCCTCCCTGTCCAGGTGAATGGCAAAAACCACCCTCTACCCAATTTGCCAAGCCAGAACACTGGGAGTTGTCCACCATCTTCCTCCTTCCTTCCTTCTACTCAGTCCCCTCTTAGATCACTCCTGAACCCCCCTCTCCCCTCTCCATCCCAACTGCCTCAGCTGGAGTTCAGATCCATGTCACTACACTTGCCTCCTGACCATTTCCTGGCTGCCCCCTCAATCTATCCTCATCCAAACACAGAAGCTTCTGCTTAAATTCCTCCTATTGCTCTCAGTCACCCTGAGCATAAAGACCACACTCCTTTAGTAAGAAAAGTGGAAGCACTGAGGTCCTTCCGTGCATCAAGCAACTCTTTGCTTTAGCTATTTAGTTGCCTAGAGCATCCTCCTACCACCTTCCCTCTTCATACTTCCCTCCCACCCCTATCTTCACGTCTGTCCAACCTGGTTAAGTCCCCACTTGTCCTCAAGGCTTAGATCAAGCAGCAGCGACTGTCACAAGCCTAGGCACCCCTCCACTCTGCCTCTGGACATCTTTTCACACTGGTGTGGGGCTTATATACTTTTAAGATGGTTATGACTGTGTACAAAGCACTTTACATATGTTATCTCATTTAGTAGTAATTACTGCTCTGCATAACGAGGACTGGCTCTCTGTCTCATCTAAACCGACTAAGCTGTATATAGGGGCTATGTTGTTTAAATTTTTCCCTAGAACCTTTTCAGGCACTAGGAGAATATAGGTACTAGCTTACCGGTTTGTTGAATGAATGAAGGAATGTCAACGCAAGTGGAGGCACAGGATGGTTGCTCTTTCATTTTACTCCAACAAGCGAAGCGAACACGTCGGGCAGGCCAGCTGGCTCAGTGTGGCAAAGCCCAACTGTAGCGACAGCAGCTAGTTTGTGGGGCAGGTCACGTGCCATGCACAATCCCAAGACACCTCAATGGTCTTACTCTCTTCTCTAACTGCAAGCCGCTCTTGACAACCACCTCTTAATGAAGTACCTACTGTATACCATGCATTGTCCTGGCCCCTCACACACCAAGACTGATATCATCCCAGCAACAGTCCTGAAGGTGGACATCACCATCACCGGCCCTGTGTTTATACATGAGAAGGCAGAGGTTCCGAGAGAGTGAAGGAACTCGGTGGAAAGAACCAGAACCACTGGATGGTAAAGGGAGAACAGGCAGCAGCTCTAATACGAAAAACCTACATTCTTCCCACCCACCACGCTGCGTCCCAAGAAGGACAAACTGAATAACCTTGTTACTGAGTTGAGAGAACGGTTTGAGTCATGGTCGTGTAGATGTGCATATACTTTTTAGAGAACAGGAAACCAAGACTCACTGCAACTCTGTGCCTTGCTGAGGCCGAGGAATAAGGACAGGAGGAGGCAGGGGTGGGGACAGCAGGGCCAAGCCCCTCCTGACTGCTCACCTTGCGGCCACACTTCTACCTACGCAAACCTATTTTGTGGCTGAGAAGAACCGGGCTTCTAGAGAACGAGAGAAATAAGCTTATTTTTACAGGCTCTAATGTCTCTGGCTTTAAAAAGCAAAACTCTTTAACGCCAAAGCTCTAGCAGGTAGAGACAGCAGAACTGAGAAGAGACTGTTTTCCACCCACACAGCCTTGAAGGATAGGTAACGCGGCGGCAGCAACTCAGGAAGGGAAGCTGGAAGGCTTGAGGATCTGGAAGGTGCCTGTGGCAGCTGGGGTTGAAGGTGAGGCTGATCCTACCAGGTGGGGTCTGAGGAGGTGCCGGGCTGGCCACCTCCCAAGAAGTGCTAAAAAACAGAGGCTCATGCTGATAGGAGTGTGACTCTATGGAGAACAGAGGCCCGCAGAGCCCCAGAGAATGTGGGGAAAGGGAGCTGGACTCTGCCTGGCTATGCAGAACCACGACACAGATGCTGCCGGGGTCCCCAAAGCCAGGCCATGGAGCAGGAGCAGAAAACTGGTGGGGGGGGGTGGCAGTCCTGTCTTCCCTGAGGAAGGGTGGGGTGAAGGAAAGATCTGTGAGCAGCAGGCCCAGCCTCTTCCCCCTCCACGCGTCTGAGACATCAGTTCATAGAATTGGCAACTCTTCATGGTTAAGTGGAAGGAAAAAAGAGGAGTTTTCTATCTTTTCCTCCCATTTCCTTCTTCACACCAACATGTGCAAGAATTATGCCTATCACGCCAGAAGGTAGTGGCTGGAAGAAGACAGCTCATTTGGATGAAGGACCTGACTCGCTCTTGCTAAATCTCAGTTTCTCAGACAGGCAACCGCCCAGTTCGAGGCCAAGGTCTCTCTTCTTCTCTCTCTGAGCTCCACAGGCAGGAGCTGCTTGCTGGCTATTGTAAAAGTAGTCTTTGTTCCTGGAGTTCGACCAGCGTGGGCCTCAAATTTCCATGACACCCACACTGGGCGATCCCTCTCCCATCACCTTCATGACCTGAGGCTAAAGGAAGAAAGAAGCTGGCCATAACTGTCCGGGGCTAAGAAACTAGAATCTCCTCCCAAGAGAGATCACACATGAGAATATCCCTAGAACCCTCCCCAGAAAGCAGGCACGACACCAGGAAAACCAGAAATTCCCATAAAGAGAAGCAACAAAGAGAGCTCGCTTGGCAGAGATTTTAGAGATAATTGTTCAAAAGAGTGCAAAGTACAGAGACGGTGCAGCAAGACCACAGGACCTTAGCCAGTGAGCGGAATGAGCACAACTAAAGGAAGATTGGGGCCCGGGCGTGAGGGCGTGGTGTGTGTGTGTAAACCATGGATGTGACGTGGGACTTGCTGAGCAAAGAACAGAGAAAATCAGGATACACAAAAGCAAGTTCTGGAAGTATGACCCACAATGTCGGGGACAAGAAATTCAGTGGTCACAGCAGAAGGGTTGAGCTGCGACGAGGTGGAAAGAAATATTCCTCTATCTTGTCATCTACCTACCTTTCTTTTTTTTTTTTTAAGATTGTATTTATTTTACAGAAACACAGCCAGAGAGGGAACATAAGCAGAGGGAGTGAGAGAGGGAGAAGTAGGCTTCCTGCCAAGCAGGGAGCCCGATACAGGGTTCGATCCCCGAACTGTGGGACCATGACCTGAGCAGAAGGCAGACACTTAACAACTGAGCCACCCAGATGCCTCTCCACCTACCTTTCTAAAAAAAACCTCGTTCCTAATCTGATTTTCTAGCCACCAGGAACAGGGAAATGCAGCGTCCCTGATGGAATGCAAATGATCAGATACCAGAGCAGGGATGGATGCCCCCTGCGAATTAATAAATTAGCCTGAGCCAATGTCCGAACCCAAGCGTCTCACCAACCAGGATGTCCTGGTTAAAGTGATTTCTAGAATGTGAAAAAACGGTTCACATTAGTAACAGTCAGACACTGCTGGCCAGGGTGGCCCACCTACCTAACCTTGTAATTTCTAGAGCCAATAAAAATGAAGTATTATAATCTGTTATTATTATTAACTTGTGGGGTTTTTTCCCAGATACATAGCTGCAGACAAGGAAGAATGACTGAAGTATGAATGAAAGGGGAGTGTGGCTGAGAACATCAGCCGGCAAGAGCCATCAGAGGGGGGAGGGGGTCTGCCAGGTGGGATGGACTGATACAGGGGAGAGAGATCGAGGAAAGGGGCCTTGGCGGGATGGCAGGTCCCATAACAATCAGGCAAGCCTGGGATGGATACTAACAGACGTGTGCATCTGAGCAGGAGATTGGCAATAAAGAGGGTGAAGGATTTCGTAGCGGATCTCCTACTTGCAGTCTCCATTTTTCTCGTATTGAGTTGCTTAGGCAGGAATGGTCTCTGCAATTAAATGGCCTTTCCCCTCTTCTTTTTGCACATGCCCCATTCCTAGAGACAGGCTCTGTGCCCACCTGGGGGCTGAGATGCTTGCTTTTTGATGTCTCTTGGGAAAATGTGAACAAAATCTCAAAATACGGCTCAAAACCTTTGCACAAAACCACATGGAAAAGGCAGAAGGAGGCTGGTATGAGGTGGAGCCCATCAGAAGTAAAAGGCTCTGCATTCAGGACCCATCCCGTTCTGATCATGGTGCAGGATTTCTCCAATCAAAGCTCCCGGGTCCCAAGTGTAAGGCCGACTGGATTGCCGTCAAGAAAACTATGCAAGGGTATGTTCTTGTACAGAATCTCTCCATTATTCTTGGCTCTGCTAACACTGATTTGGCTTAAAAAAAAAAAAATCAATAAATAAAGCAAGGTCCCTTCCCATCCGGGCTGGACTAAATGGGCTTTGCTCTTACCAAGCCAAAGGGATATTTAGTCCAAGGAGATGGCATCTGCTGGATACCTGACTTTTCCTTGGGATGGCGGGCAGTTCATAGGAGGCTTTGCTACATGAGAGTCGATGTTACTAAGCTACTCAAAGTCACTGTGGTAAGAGAAGAGCCAGAGATTGGGGTGGGGTGTGTGCGTGTGTGCGTGTGCGCACGTATGTGTGTGCACGTGTGCATGCGCGCACAGGACAGGGGAGATGGGACAACAGCAGGAGAAAAGCGGGAGAAAGGGAAGAAGAGAGAGGGAAATAAAGTCCCAATTACACAATGACTTTTAAGGCTCTGAAGACAAACTGCTGAATCCTGAAAGTTTCAGTTCTAGAAAGTGGATCAAAATCCTTTCCAGTGATCCTGAAATGACATGACATAAAAAAGGTATCTAGAAAGAATAGCTCTTCCTCCTCTGGGTACTTTGATCCTGATCTAAATCAAAAGGAAAAATGCTTTGATCTTGTTCTATTATTTAGTCTAACATTTTTGCCTGACAATCTGGGTACAACAAACTTTTATCTAGTAGGAGCTCAATAAACACTTTTTGGTGGACTGGCCAATTACTCTCCCAGGGAAAAGACCACAGTGACGAAGGACTGACAGGATAGGGGAGAAGAGGGTGTGGGCAAAATTCTGTGCTAACAGGACTGTGTGTGATTTGGGGGTGTGATGCAGGAAGCTGTCACCATATTTTTTTTTTTAAGAATTTATTTATTTATTTGAGAGAGAAGGAAGGAGAGCACAAGCAGGGGGAAAGGCAGGCAGTGAGAGAGGGAGAAGCAGGCCCCCTCACTGAGCAGGGAACCTGATGCAGGGCTCGATCCCAGGACCCCAGGATTACGACCTGAGCCAAAGTTGGACACTTAACCGACTGAGCCACCCAGGCACCCCCTCATTCATATGTTCTTGTCATCAACGTCAACAAGCCTACTTCTTTTTTTTGCCCCACATAGTGGAGTTTTTCCAAATCCTGGGGGTTTCCAGTCCTTTTCTCCTTCCACTAAAATCCTACAGCTTACTTCTCCAAAGTGAAGAGGCTAAGAAAAGAATCAATATTGTGAGAACTAGCCACAAGGTAAACAAATACAAAGAAAGTGTGTGCTAGCCAACTAAACAGAAACAAAGGTACCTGGCAGCAACGTGACCCAGTTTTTCCATTCACTTGATGCAAGTAAACCCCCTTTACTGAGATGGTCCCTTTGGCTTCATGGGGGAAAAAAGGTTTCCATGTGTTTCTACAAGACTTCTCTACTTCCTTTTCCCTAAAAAAAGGTAAAATTCCATTAAACCCAATTCCCATTCAATGGAAAGGAAGTATGTAGGGTGAAAGCAAGTGGCGTGCAGGCCTGGGTTGGAATCCTTGTTCTGTTCCTGGCCAGTAGCCGTGAAGTCCAAGATCAAGTCAGCTGAGCCTTCCCCAGGCCTCAGTTCCCTCACTCACAGAATACAGACATCAGCAACTACTACGCAGGCTGCTGAGATAACCAGAAAAGACCATCCATGTTATCTGTGTATATGCTCGGTAAGTGCTTCTTTCCCTTCCACTTGGATTCATACCACACCTAAGGGAGTAAGCACAGAAAGGGGCACAATACTGGGCTTAAAGAGTTTTTAATGGGGGGGAAAAAAGGAGGGGGGATACTCCACAGCTCAGAATAGGGGAAGGTTCAGCAAGATTTTAAAAACTTTAAAGAGTAGGGTGCTCTAAGGTCTTCAAACGACCGTGATTATCATTTACAGAGAAAAAAACGACAGCTGGGATGTCAGAGAATCTTGTAGATACTTGGGAACTTACACAAATACTGATGGACCCACTCCAAACGCCAGACTCAAAAAACAAGACCCAGAAAGTTGGGAGTTTTTCTGATTCTCAGAGCACAAACAGAAAGCACCATAGCCCTGTGGTTAAGGGCTTGTGCTGGTTAGGAAAGAGGTTCAGATCTCAGCTCCTCTACCCACCAGCGATGAGACCCTTGCCTCCCTGGAGGAGTCAGAGAGAAAGCAGAGCAGTAAGCAGTAAGCCCAGTTCCGGCGCAAGTCAAATGCTTACGAAGTGGTGAAGTTATCGTTGCAACACACTGAAAAGCTCTGAGCCCTGAGAGCTGGAGTGATTGTGCCATTCAGGTCAAAAAGAAGATAGCAGAAAGGTGGAGATAAGTGAGAAAGGCAGCCCGGTTGGTTAATCCTGGGGGATTGCAGGATGCAAAATGAGTGTGGTGCCTGGGGTTTCAAGTTTAAGGCCACAGATACTTCAGAGCCCATGGATACTTCTTGTACTTCAGAGAGAGCAACAAAGTACTGGAATGCTTAGTCTCCCCCCCCCCCCCGGATTTGCCACACAAAAATGTACCCTCACTCACAAAGAGCACGCAGGAGCATAGCCAGTTCACCATCCCTACACCATTAATCTAAGGAAAAATGCCCAATCCTGAGGTCCAAATTTACCAAGACAATAAATTCACAACAACCAAGGTCAACCCCTCATACGTACAGGATCTTAATTAAACAGTGTCCAAAATGTATATGTGAACGCCGTGCCTGGACCTACTTTATGAAATAAACGTGATTAAGAACAAATCCCTTTTAAGAGGCAAGAACCCAGCAACTCTCATGAACATCAAATGCTGTTCTCAATTAGCCTTTTTCCTCTTAACTTCACAAAGGACCAGCAGGTGGGAGATAATTAACGTTTTAATAAAACTTGTTTTACCTGCCACAGTTGGAACCATTTTGTTCTGCAAAGCTTTTCCCTCTCCAGCCCCAAGATGCACCCACGAAGGAAAATGTTTTCCACATCATTTTCCTGGTTACATTTGGGGTTTTAGAGGACTTTAGGAAGATAAAGGTGGAGGAGGTGATTTATGAAAAGGAATATTTCTCTTTATCCATATTTACATTCTGTAGGGGAGTGAGTTTGGTTTTTGGATTCTCCTCCCATGCCTATTAGGGGAATAAAGTCCTTGCTCCCACTTGACAAGATTTATGGAGCAATGAGAGGTCTGCAAGCTGATGCAAACTACACCACCCACCTCATTCGTGCGCCCCCGCCCCCCCCCCCATTTTCAAAAACTGCTGACTTTGACAGCTTGGATTTCTCCCTTACAAACCTCTCGTCTTTAAAAGCAGCCTTCTTGTAGCTTGCCGCCCTCAGCCGCAAACCTCAGCATCTACGTAAGCCCATCTCAGTATAAAAAGGCTACCGCTGGCCAGTTTTTAATTGATTTTTAATTGATTCAACAGCATGCCCTGTTGCCCATAACATAATGTTGGCATCACAAAAACTAACAGTGTACGCTGCAAAGACCAATTCATCAAGGCACCCTGAGATGAGACAAGGAGTACAACTGTCTTCCTTTTCAGAAAAGGAAACCGAGGCAGTTGGGAAAAGTAACTGTGTTGCTTAAACCCAGGGGATCTGAACCCAAGACCTGGGCTTTTTAGTCCTGGATGGAACAGAGCCTGAATTCCATTTGAGAGTAACCTAAGCTAACCCCACCGTGCACAACCCAATAATTACGATTTTTGGCATTTTAATTGGACTCAGACCTCAGGGTTTGAATTTAAGAGGGTGAGAGTTAGAGGAATGTGTGTAGGGATTATGGCTGGAATGCTGCCTGCAAGCTACAGTTCGTTTTCTCCCCGGGCCTTTCCAAACCCTGCCGGCTGCTTCTTTTCTGCCACTGCACGGCCAGCCCAGACCTCCCGCCATCCAAACACTGAAAGGTTCCTTTCCAGCCCTGGAGGTCTCCATTCCATCCCTACCCCCACCCTCCCATCCCCCCACAACCACACCTGCAGGAGGCTCTGCACAGCGGGGCTTCCCAATCCTGGCACTACTGACATTTTGTTGGGGCACAGCCTTGTGCATTAGAGAGCATTTGGCAGTATCCCTGGTCTCCACTCATTCTATGCCAGTAATAGCCATCTAATGGTGACAACCAAAAGGCAGAGGAGAGGAGATTTTTAGGGCAGAGAAACTCTTCTGTGTGATACTGTAATGGTGGATACATGTCATCACACAGTTGTCAAAACACACAGGAGATACAACACAAAGAATGAACCCTGACATAAATTACGGACTTTAGGGGCGCCTGGGTGGCTCAGTCGTTGGGCATCTGCTTGGGCTCAGGTCATGATCCTGGAGTCCCGGGATAGAGCCCCGCATCGGGCTCCTTGCTCAGTGGGAAGCCTGCTTCTTCCTCTTTCACTCCCCCTGCTCATGTTCCTTCTCTAGCTGTGTTTCTCTCTGCCAAATAAATCAATCAATCAAACAAACAAACAAATAAATAAATAACGGACTTTAGTTAGTAATAATGGATCAGTATTGGCTCATCATTTGTAACAAATGCACCACACTAATGGAAGAGGTTAATAAGTGGGGGAACTGAGGGCAGGGGAAAGAAGGGGAACATATGGGGACTCTCTACTTTCTCTGCTCAACTTTTCTGTAAACCTAAAACTGCCCTACAAAATAAAGTTCATTAACAAACCCATAAATGCAGAGAACAAAACAATGGTTGCCAAAAGGGACCGGCAGTGGGGAAGGGGGAGGGACGGTCAGTCGGGGAGGGGTGGAGGGATGGGCAAGATGGGTTTAAAAAAAAACAACCAAGAATGAATCAAAAATTTTAATGAAAAAATTAAGTTTATGAATTAAAAAAATAGTCTCTAGACACTGCCATCTGTCCTTATAGGGCAAAACTGTTCCAGGTGAGAGGCACCGCTGGAGGGGGCAGCCTGAGTGCCTAGAGTGAGGGGACCAGTCTGGTTGATTTCGGTCCCACTTCGGGATGGTAGACAGAAAAGATGAGTTTTCTGTGTGTACACGGGTTGCAGAGACGCCTCTAGAGGACCATCTTATTGGGGGAGAAAGTGAGTAAAGTCCCAGGCCAAGAAAGAGGGACCAAACCTCCCGTCCGTCCTATCCTCAAAGCCAGCTCCTGGACCACTGCGCGCGTGCGGTCCTCCATAAGAACACTCTTCTTGGTGTTCCTTTTGTCGAGACTGCTCTCTACAGCCCAGTAGCTGGAGGTAAGGAATGGAGAGCATTCCACTTCCAAAAGGTCAAAGCCAGTATCTAAGTGGGGCTCCCCTCCAACCTGGGGTCTTCCTAGGCAGCTGCCACAGTTCTGTCTAGGTCTTTCTTTTCTTTTCCTTTTCTTTTTTTCTTCCTCTCTTCCTTCCTTCCTCCCTTCCTCCCTCCTTCCCTTTCTTTCTTTCTTGCAAGATTTTATTTAACACGGAGAAAGAGAGTGAGTCAGAGAGCACAAGTTGCGGGAACAGGAGAGGGAGACAGAGAAGCAGGCTCCCCGCTGAGCAGAGAGCCCAATGCAGGACTTGATCCCAGGACCTGGGATCATGGGGATCATGACCTGAGCTGAAGGCAGCCGCTCAACCGACAAAGTCACCCAGGCATCCCTGCCTAAGTGTTGTTGTTGTTGTTTTTTTTTAAGATTTTATTTATTTATTTGATACATAGAGAGATCACAAGTAGGCAGAGAGAGAGAGGAGGAAGCAGGCTCCCTGCTGAGCAGACAGCCCGATGCGGGCCTCAATCCCAGGACCCTGAGATCATGACCTGAGCTGAAAGCAGAGGCATTAACCCACTGAGCCACCCAGGCGCCCTGCCTAAGTGTTTCTGAGGGCTCTGGCAGGGTTACGATGGGGACAGGGACCCGTGTATCCCGCCCTCTGCTTTGCATGCCCCCCAGAATGCATAATGAGATGGGTCAATATGAAGTTTACATCCATTTGGCAGACACGTGTGCACACACCTGAAATGTGAACATCGGCCTCCCCTTATGGCCTTGAATTCTGACTCCCTCTTTCACCTGTGGCCCCATTCCTTCCTTCCTCTTTCCTCTCCTGTCACCCCTTCTCTGGACAGCTCATCTTCTCTAAAAGAAAGAGAAGAGGCTCCCCAGAGAGCCAGACGAACAGGATACAGTAATATGCACATCGAGGGGGAAACAATCAGAGTGCACTCCACATGAAAAGCCCCGCACGGGGACAAGTGGCCTAAGCTGCTGCGGGGACACCGCCTGGCCTGGCTCGGAAAGACCAGAGCTTTCCCCACACCGGCCATTTTCCTCTACCCTATCCATTTCTCCCAAGGTTGAACCTTTTGGTAAAATGGGCCTTAAGAATGTCTCCTCTGCCTCCCAGGGCCATCGGAAGCAGCCCTGAACCCGGTGCCTGGCGCACACGATACACGTGCCCTTGAACACCACGGCTTGAATAGTGCTCGTCCACTTACCCGCGGGTTGTCATAACCCGGTTCTGAAAATGTTCTCTCCCCCTTACAATTTCCTTAACAGCACTCTCTTCTAGCATACCTGATCATGAGAACGCAGTATATGATTCATACAACATACAAACTACATTGGTAAGGCTTCCCGCCAACCGTAGCCTGTGGGTAGTGAAGTGGTTGTGGGGGGGCGGAGGGGTCAAAAGTTACACGCGGGTCGACTCTCTATGCTTACTAGATGGTTTCTATTATCTAGATAATGTGTCTCATTTGTGTCTCATCTTCACTTTTTTTTTTTTTTAAAGATTTTATTTATTTGACAGAGAGAAACACAGCCAGAGAGGGAACACAAGCAGGGGGAGTGAGAGAGGGAGAAGCAGGCTTCCCGCCAAACAGGGAGCCCGACGTGGGACTCGATCCCAGGTCTCCAGGATCATGACCTGAGCCAAAGGCAGTCGCCCAACCAACTGAGCCACCCAGGTGCCCCTCACCTTCACTTTTAACTAAATCTAAACACTTATCAAGCCATCTCCTCTCACCAAGCCTAGCCCAGGGAAGTTTCTAAGGAGTTGGCACTTGTTTTTATAGAAAGTGCTGTTCTGGTAACAGCTTCTCACCCAGTCTTTTACCAACAGACCCTTGAGCCTTTCCAGATCTCTGAGACACAGGACCAAGCGGCCCTGGGCTACTGCAACTCACTGAGGCTCTCCCGCAGCGTGTGCCCCATCAGCAACTCACCCCATTTCTCCGCTGCCTCATATCGCAGAGAATATTCTCTCCCCACACCCCCTTACAAACCAGTGGGGACTTCGCCTGCCTTGCTGTTTAAACTGCGCCTCTCAGAAAAATCCCTGCAGCAGATAAACATAGGATCTGTAATGGGAACTCCAGCACTCCCAACAATAGTGCCACTGTCACACGTGTGAAAGCAAGGGATTGGCAACCCAGGGCTGCCGTGCCCAAGAAAATTATTTCCTGTGGGAGAAAGAAAACAACCTTCAGCTCCTGGCAGGTCCTGGGCAAGCCCAAGCCAGACTCGCTAGAGAACTGGAACGCGCCGTCTTTGGGAAAGGAGGCAGAGGTGGGTAAGGGCTGTCGCCACCTTCGAATGCCCAGCTGGGTGAAAATCAAGGCTGCAGCATCAGGGCCCGGCTTTTTCCTAGCAGAGCAGGAACAAAACCACCACGGGCCGCCCAATACCACTTAGCGGACAATCAATTAGCACGATGAGAGTCATGTGGTCAAGAGAAGGGGAAGAAAAGAAACAAACTCCATTTCTTTCTGAAAGCACCATCCAGGGTCTGAGGCATTTGTATCTCATCAGTCCAATGTAAAAAGGCAATTGATTAAATTCAATGAGAAGGAAAATGCTCACTGACATCCTGCATATTCTGCTATTAGGAAAGGAAACAGAGAAACAACAGGCAGCAGAATCTATGAGCGTCGTGATGCCCAGTCCCATGGCCATCAGCGAAGACTCCTTCAATGCCCTGAGCTCTTCAGCTCAGTGTTTAATGACTTCTTGGTTCAGGGTTATTTAAGGGCAACCTGATATTATTCACCAAGAAGTCTCCATGAATGGAGCTGGCTGAACAACATTTGATTCTCAAATAACTACCTACCCACTGCTTCCCCTTCCTCCCCTCCTATTCACCCTTGTTCCTACTCAGCCCTCCCCCAGGCCTCCCCAGGCAGCTCTCTTCCCCTAGCTCGGGGTTCCTCCACTTTGGCTCTTCATGGTGGTGCGCTGCCCGGTCATCATAGGATGTTTTAGCTGCACTCCCCTCCGGTTGTGACAAATAGCCCCGCGGGTACAAAAT
>PITA01004773.1:74645-88062 GCA_004023965.1 Spilogale gracilis
TATTTATTTATTTGACAGAGAGAAATACAGCCAGAGAGGGAACACAAGCAGGGGGAGTGAGAGAGGGAGAAGCAGGCTTCCAGCTGAGCAGGGAGCCTGACGTGGGGCTCGATCCCGGGTCTCCAGGATCATGACCTGAGCCGAAGGCAGTCGCTTAACCAACTGAGCCACCCAGGTGCCCCTGTTATCACTTTTCTACCTCACAGATGGCAACAGAGAAATATTCAAAGGGAACAGATCCACTTTTCATAGACTGGACAATAAAGGATGAGTTCAGAGCCAAGAGACTATCAGCTGATATGCCACATAGGGGCATATCAGACACAGCACAAATGAGAAATTTTTCATAATTTACTTACCCAGTCTTATCCTCATAGGCATTATACTGTTTCACATCTTAACTGCAAATATTGCCATAATAAATATTTTTGTATAGACAACTTTGTTTACATTTGTAAATTTAGATGGATCAATACCCAGAAACTGAATTGGTAGGTCAAAGAGGATATACATTTTAGCTATCAATCAACCAACTGATCGATATGGGGCTTGAATTCACGACCCTGAGATTAAGACCTGAACTGATACCAAGGGTCAAACACTTAACCAACTGAGCCACTGGGCGTTTTAATTCTGAGTAACACTGCCCAGGAAACTGTATCACTTTACATTCCCTCGAACCACGCGAGGACCTGCCTCTCCACACCCCTGCCAACACTGAATATCGTCCAGTGTTCTTGCTGCCAATCTAAATAGTGACATATATTTTATCAGTTGCACTTTGTTCATTTTAAGGGGAACCAGGTATCTTTACCTGTACACAAACGGTTTATGTTACTTGCTCTGTTTAAATTCTTTAACTCCAATTTAAGAGCTATTTACACATTTCCAAAAAATGGGCCTTTTCTCTGTTGTATGTGTTGGAAAGACTTTTTTTTCCCCATCCGTGGCTTGTCATTTGATCTGCTTTCTGGTATTTTGAATCACACAGAAGTTTTGTATTAGAGTCCTCTCTGTTACAGTCACCAACAAAATCTCGTTTAATTTTCTGAACATGAATGTATGTTAATTTCCTTTCAAGAGAGGTGAATCAGACAGCAAATTAACAACCAGTCACCAAAAATCCTCCCCTGAAATCTGTGAGAACTTGGAAGAACAAATAGCTGGGAACCAAGCCACTGCCGGCACCCAGTGATATAATTCATCGAAATGGCACATACCCTGGAAAGGCACGTCTTTCTCCTTTTGTTTGAAAAGTCCATTATGCTTGTCAGTTTCCCAGAGCTCAGCAACCCACTCTGCCTCTAATAAAAGATGCCTTGGCTTAGCTGATTCAAAACAGAAGTGATTACATATGAAGATTCTGGCCCTTGCCCTGCCACACCAGAGACCTCGCTGCACAGCACCCAGTTCAAGAGGCCGAGAAAGATCTGGTCAATTTCCCAGAGAAACTATGGCTCAACATAAGACCAAAAGAAAAAAAATGATAACGAGGCAGGTTCTCCAATTACCCATGAGGTCCCCAGACCATGAACAGATGACAGATGTTCTCAGATAACTATTTCTCTTCTGGCACTTTCTTCTTATCCTTTCCAGTAAAAGAACACAGAAAAATGAAATAGGCAAAAAAAACAACAACAACAACAATTTAAAAAGATTCCTCTTTTCCCCTCCGCTGGCATAAAGTCACTTACGTTACAGCAAGGACGTGAACTCTAATTAGAATGGTGTGTCCTCCCAAATTCAGGGAAGATCTTTAACTGCACTCTAATTTGTTCTTGGTAGTTGAACATGATGGTACCAAATTAATGCCTGCGCAAGCGGGAGAGCTAAAAAATAATAATCAATGTGCCACTACAAAGATAAGCAAAGGTTCTTTGTAGGGGGTTTATTTAACAAATCCCCTACATATGTTTGTTTACTTAACAAACATTTCTGGAGTCCCTGCCACATGCCTGGATCTGTGGATGCAGAGCCCGTGCCTTTCAGAAGTATACCGTCTAATGAGAGCCTGAAATCCAGACAACAGTGACTGCAGTCGCCTGAAGTCTTTTCACAGAAGAATGTATTGAAGGGCTAAGAAAACTACAGGGGGCACATACAATCGGACTGGAAGTGGGGGTGGGGTGGGGGCATGACGGACACGGGGAGTGTGAATTATTGCAAAGGGAAGCCTGGAAAGAAAAAGGACACTGATGGAATAAGAACTTAATTAAGGGTTCATGAAGGGAGAAGGAAGAATTTTTTATGGAGGAAGAGGTAGACAGATCATAGAGGAAAGAATACAGAGTTTGCAATTGACAGAGCAAGCAAGATTCCCAGAGGAGACAGGATATACACAATGCAACAAGTATGGACTAAATGTCACCTGTGCCAGGCATTGGACTGGATGGAGACAGAGATGATTACCAAAGACTTGCTTCTAAGCTTCCAGAAGCTCACAGTCCACTGAGTGAGGTAATTAAGGAAATACACAATCTAACAGGGAGACAGTATTATGATATGGGAAGTACCAGGTACTGTGAGGTGCACGCGAGGCACACCCAAGCCCTATTTACTTAGGGCTTCCTGGAAGAAGTGGTAAGTTCGTGGAATCAAGAGCAGAAGTAGAAGAAAGAAAACAGATAAATACAAATATGAAAGGCGGGAGGTGGTAGAAAGGAAATTGTATAAGAAAAAATAGGGTATTATAGTGGACCATAAGTGAGAATAGGATTAGGACCTTCTGGAGTATTACAAAGTAAAATTCTAGATAACCTCTAGGAATTGTTTCCAAGAAAGGAACAGAAGTGAGAATTCATTAGTACCTGGCATAATGCTCACCAGCCTTGGTGCAGAACAAAAGAAGAATATAACAAGGCTACCTTGGAGCTGGAAGTGCATGGCAGCTGACCCAACAAAGCAAGGGTATGAGTTCTCAGAAACCGGAGGGCACAGCACTAAAATGAGTGACCACATACGGCTGGGGGCGCGGGGCAGATCTGAACATCCAGGGTCTCCCCTGGCCCCCTGCCAGGTCTTCTCCCCTCTTCCCTTGGAGTTTTGATCTCCAAGCAGTCAGGTCTGTGTTTTTATCTCTATTCTCCATTCTCAACCACATTTTGAAAAGGCACTTCTTGCAAGGCGACGCTTAGTAGAAAAGTACTGAGGCTTGCTCCTTTCTAGCTGCCAGAGCACTGTTTTAGTCGAATGTCAAATGAAGAGGGAGAAATGGAATGATGGTTTTATTTGAATTGCTTCCAAGGAAAAGGAAACTCCAGTAAAACGCTGGGCCCTCTTTGCTGGAAATCCTGGCATGTCAACAACAGAAATGAGAGCAGAAAATTGCATCTTCCAGAAAGCACAATATCAAACAGGAAAAACCACAAGGAGTGATGTGCTTTCAGGTTCCTGTGGCTCAGGATTTATTGTATTCTTTTCTACCTCTTCCTGCTGAAAATGAAATGATTTCAAACATAATTTCCCCTTGCAGGGGGCTTTTGGAAATGATTAAAGGTCAAATCCCTTGTTTTAAGTAAAATTAATATATTCAATTCCAAATTTACTGAACTAAAAAGGGAGGCAAAGAAAATAAATAAAAACAAATTCCCAAACTTTAAAATCAAGGAAACGTTTAGGATGTAGTTAAATGATGGTTCCTCTTGGTGAAATGCGAAATTGCACCCCAGCTAGATTAACTACTGTAAATATTCAAGGAATCAAAATTCTAAGTGTTTGGGGATTCCAGGGATCCTTAGAGCCCAGAGGTAAAGGCTATGGGGCAAATGGAGGAAAGGAAAGATAAAAGCATAGGGCAGTGATCTTGGAGTTGTGAAGCTATCTCAAAGTATGGAGGACCTTACCAGTGTGCTCAAAAGTTACAACAGCCAAGGCCTCCCTCTGAGTTCATCACCATCTTTCTTTTTTAAGATTTTATTTATTTACTTGACAGAGAGAGAGAGATCACAAGCAGGCAGAGAGGCAGGCAGAGAGAGAGGAGGAAGCAGGCTCCCCGCCAAGCAGAAAGCCTGATGCAGGCCTTGATCCCAGGGCCCTGAGATCATGACCGGAGCCGAAGGTAGAGGCTTTAACCCACTGAGCCACCCAGGCACCCAGCTCATCACCACCTTAACATCTTTCTTAGAAACTAACTTTCCCTCCTTTCCTTCCCTTCCCTTTTCTTCCCTTTCCCGTCCTCCCTCCCTCCCTCCCTTCCCTCCCTCTTTCCTGGGGTTCTGCTATTTATTCTTCTTCTTCCACCATCTCTCTTAACATATAACTGAAAAAAAAAAAAACAACTGGGTATGTTTCAGATATACAATGCAATGATTCAAAACACACATATATGGTTAAATGGTTACCACAATTAGACCAAATAACAAGTCTATCACCTCACACAGTAACCACGTTCGGTGTATATGTGGTGAGAACACTTAAAGATCTAATCTCTTGGAGCACCTGGGTGGCTCAGTCATGTCTGCCTTCGGCTTGGGTCATGATCCCGGAGTCCCAGGATCAAGCCCCACATCAGGCTCCCTGCTCCGCAGGAAGCCTGCTTCTTCCTCTCTCACTCCCCCTGCTTGTGTTGCCTCTCTAGCTATGTTTCCCTCTGTCAAATAAATAAACCTTAAAAAAAAAAAACTAACCTCTTAGCAGACTTCAAGTACACACTGCAGTATTATTAACTATAGTTAATGCTGTACATTACATGCCTTTTTTTAAAAAAGATTTTATTTATTTATTTGACAGCAATTACAAATAGGCAGAGAGGCAGGCAGAGAAAGAGGGGGGAAGCAGGTTCCCCACTAAGCAGAGAGCCCGATGTGGGACTCGATCCCAGGACCCTGAGATCATGACCTGAGTCAAAAGGCAGAAGCTTATTAACCCTCTGAGCCACCCAGGTGCCCCCACTACATCCCTTCCTTAAAAATTAAAAAAAAAAAAAATTCTAACCAAGTGGAAGGCAAATATTTCCAGCGGGTCTTTATCTTCATTCACTAATCACATTCATACTACACTCACTCTTTCTCCTGTTCCGTTACGCATGCTGGAGTTCCAAATCAAATAGACTGCCTCCGACGAGATTGCTTATTCTTACATGAACAAAGGAATGATGTCTTTTGTCTGGAACTCTTAGACTCATGAACCAAAAGCCAAGCCCCAAGTGCTACCCTGTCACTAGGTCCTCCTTGTTTCTTCTCAACCGGCTCCCACTCTCCGATCATGCTGCTGCCTCTTTGCTGATCCCTGTTCTTCTTGTTCCATCTTTTTTTCACACCTACTCCTGAACTCAGCCCTGGCACCTGGGGGCAGTTTGGCTTGGCACTGGGCGCTCTGTCAAGGACTCGGCTCAGACCGCCTTAACCGTCCCACCCGAATCAGACCGCCCACCCTAGGTGGACGCTCCTACTGGATGCTCCTACCCGCTTCAACCTCCTGGAGGTAAATTCCAGCTCGCACATCTACAACAGGTGCCTAGTGAGCACATCACAGGAGTAATGGAAAGAAGAGACACTACCGGCTCGGCGGAGGAGGTGATGGCTAAGTCGAGTCCTAGCGTCCTAGCGGGTGAGCACAGCGGGAAGGATGAGGAGGGCATTCCAAACAAAGGGGATAGCATGTCAGGGAAGAAAATGAATGTGTTTTCTCGTCTGTTTTGTGGACAAGCACTCCTAATTGATTCTAATAAAATGTTTACTGAGCTCTGGGAACATGATTATGAGTAGGACCTGGAACGTAACAGAAATACATTAAGTATTTGTAGAATAAATAAACTAGTAGTTTCATTAAAATTAAAAAGTAAAGCTGTATGTCTAACTCAGAAAATTACCTAGAACATTATCCTACCAGAAGTACCAAAACAAAAATGAAAGCAACCCCCGCCTAGGAAATTCAGTATCACGTCCCCCAAAACAACAGAGTTTTTCCCTTCTGCAATCGCAGGGTGACTGTGTGAGGCCTGGCCCTTTGTGCCCGAAACAGAGCCACAGAACCCCGGGCCCAAAGGGGTCTGGGTCCTGATCAAGGTTATTTTCCTTTGTGACATTCAGACTGGAGGGAGAAGGAAGGAGGATCTAAAAGGAAACTGGAGGGGTGCCTGGGTGGCTCAGTCGGTTAAACGTCTGCCTTCAGCTTGGGTTATGATCCCAGGGTCCTGGGATCGAGCCCCACATCGGGCTCCCTGCTCAGCATAGAGCCTGCTTCTCCCTCTCCCTCTGCCTGCCATTCTGCCTACTTGTGCTCTTTCAATCTCTATCAAATAAGCAAAATCTTAAATAAATAAATAAATAAATAAATAAATAAATAGAAACTGGAGGAGCCCAAGATTCATTGGTGAGCCTCACCACGGCACCCTCCTTTATGAACCCCTAATTCCCACCTTCACTTGCCTGCTGTCACTTTGGTTCTAATCTTCACTTTGGTTCTAATCGTCTTCTGTCTTCCTAACATAAAAATGGTTTGGTTGAGACCGTGGCTAATTTAAGGACTCAGATAACAAAGTTCGGTTAAATCAAATCTGCACAGCCTCTTTCGTTATTAGAATCGTTCTGGAAGAGTTGTTCCAATTAAACAGCCTTTGCTATAGGGCTCTGTCAATATCGTGTGATAATTCTTGAAGGCTGAAATGCTATTAAATGTGAGTGACAACAAGGAAAAAGCTCTATAATCTACACGTGATTGGAAGTTAAATTAATGCTGTGAAGTCTGTGAAGACTGGGTCAAATCCCTTTCTATATACCTGCTTTCATCGTGGGTCACAGTACCCCCCGACCGCCACCAGCACCACCGCTGTCCATGCTTCGCTCACCGAAATCCCTGTATTTGTCTCACATGGCTCTCAGATGGAAGCTAGGATGGCATATTGATGAACACTCATTACGTAATGCCTACCTCTGGAGGCAAACAACTGAGAAAATAATGTTGGAAAAGAGTCCAGAAAAATCCAACTAGATGCAAAGCAACCCTGGTAGAAAACACCTGGGAACCACTCCCTGTTCAACCTTGGTAGACCTACTGTTGTGTGAGCTCATCGGACCGGACCTCCCTCTGCTCACCCTCTAATCGAACATTCACAAACCTCCAGGCCATAGAACAAAAGGTTATCTCTTTTCTCTCTCCATCTCAACTCCTGCCAGCACCCTAAAGATGTTCATTGTTTGGCTAGATTGTCCACCCAGTTCCATAATACCCTCCATGCTGAGGACCTTGACCTCCGGTTCACACCCGACTGCCCCAAATTCCAGACTGCAAACTTAGAAATCCTGCTTCCTACCTACCCTTTTATTTCTCCCAGATATCTACCTCTTTGGCCTTGGGGAATCTGACAGCATCTTACAATGATTTAAGTTCAGCCTATCAAGCCAAAATGGCCCCATGGCTACCCTCTCAGCAAGGTGCACCTGGGGCACACCGAGGCCACGCAAGAATCTGACTTCACAACCCAGCAGGGCTTGTGCAAACCCCTTGGCCTCGGTGCTTGCATAGTCTCTCAGCTCAGTTCCTCCCACATCCCCCGGCCCAGCATCCAGCTCCATTCCCTCCAGATGTGCGGTGCTCGCGCAGGCTCTCCTCCCTGAAACCCACTGCGGCAACAAGGACATTCCCTACCAGCTCCTGATTTATGCTGCCCTGCAAACCAGATCTCTAGTCCTCCGCCCACCAAGGCATCCAAGGATTTGATCACTCGCTCGAGAGTCCTTCCATGACTCTTTCAGCTCCCTTACTGGTGCCCACAGCAGGTGTTTTCAAAGTCTGCCAGCTCTTCTACCCCAGGGCTATTCACTCAATAGCCTTGCCTCATCTCCATCGTGAAAAGAGGACATCCAATAAGGATGCTTTGGGTCCCTCCTTCCTCAGTTTCCCTCCTCATCTTCTCCCCCCGCCTCCACGTCTCAGAAGTTGGCACTGCACCTCCCACAACCCACTCTTTTACCTGGGCTCTTGTTACCCCAAACCTGCCAGGTAAATGCTATGTGACTTTGGGAAGTTGCTTACCATCTTTGTGACTCAGTCTTCTCATCTGTGTAATACAGAGCAGATCACCCATCTCACAGACCCGACCACCTCTACTAACCACTCAGTTCCCTGTGCTGAAGACCAGGCAGGACCACAGAGATGATGCACTTAGAAGGGGGCCTACAACATAATGTGACAGCATGGCCCTCCGTCTCTTCCTCAGAACTCTTCACTTGCCTCTCCTGGCTCTTTAGCTTCCGTGATTTGCCCTTGCTGGTCTCTGGCCCCAGCCCCACTACCTGCCCCCTAAATGCAAGGGCTGGTTCCAACCTGGGCTTTCTTGGAGCTCACATCGGTTCCCGCAACTTAGACAATGTTTGGTAGCTAATGGTTCCCCATTCATTCCTCACTTGGCCTCTTTTCTGGGTTCTATCGGCCTGGCGTCTCCACCTGCTCATCCCAAGGGAATGTTAAACATGTCCAAACCAAGGTTACTGCTTTCGCAGACCTGCATCTTCCCCTGGAATTCTTGTATCGGCTGATGACGTCATGATCAACCCAGGCTCCTGCTTCAAACCTTTAGCAGCACGCCGGGCAAAGGGCATAGTTCTAGTACACCCATGGTACCTAGGGCCTTTCTGGCAAAGAGAAATGGGTAACCCCTGTATTCAAAGGCATGGATTCCAAGTGTAAGGATCATGAGTTAGAAATAGGATAGGGCCACAAATAAAACCTAAGGGGTATATTCTCAAAGCAAGAGCTTAATAAAAGACCTAGTTAGCTGAAGTCTGGGGTCAAGTTTGGGGCTAAGAGCCAAGGAGACGAGAAAAAGTGAGGAAGGGCCTGGATAAGGCCTGTGCCAATTCTTCTAAGGTGCTACGTGTTACTCCCAGTGGCCTAAGGTCGCTCATCTTCTACTTCTCCAACTCTACTAACCACTCAGTTCCCAAACTCCTCCAGGCTCCTCCTGGTCTGCTTTCCCCGTCACCACAGTCCCAACAACCCAGGGTTTCTCTTGTGTCTCACTGCACCAACCACAACCACCTGCAAGCTGTTCCCATCGTTAAGTGACTCTCTCTCATCGCCCATCTCTCTAAACCATAATTATGATCATACCATTGCTTGACTTCAAAACCCTCAATGGCTCCTGACTGCTATTAGGAACAAGCACCGGCTCTTTTGCTCTTCACAACCTAGCCCCAACCTGCCTTTCCAGTGCCCATGTGGCATCACTACAGCTACGACAGACGACTGGAGCTCTCTGTTGCCTTGGAACATGCCACACTCTGACCCCCCACCCACCACATGGGTTACTTCTCCTATCTGGGCACCCCTCCTGGCCTCACCCTTCCTACAGCCGATGCCAATGCTTCTCCTTCGTGTCTCGTGGACGTGAGGCTTCCTTTTCAAGCAGAGAGCTCGTCCTTTCTCCATCCCTGAGTTTTTTACGTTTGTTTATGCTCTGTCTTCCCTACGCATGATGATGGGCCCCTCAAGGGTAGGGCCCTTATCTTCTCCATCCAGTTTCTATCCCCAGGGGAAGCTATTAGAGTATCTAGCAGAGAAGAATAATGTAAACAGCCATCTAGAGGGTGCTAAACTTTTTACCTACACCATCTCATCAATCCTGAGAAGAACACAGAACATTCTGAAATACTTGGGCAACTCCAAGAGATTCTCAGATTCCAAAATACATCTCCACCCTTTGCTGCCCATCTCCCAGAAAGCAGGTTTCTTCATCACTGAAAACCTCTGATTTATCCGCTGATTGCAATGCTAGTTATTCCTTCACAGACTGGTTAAGGGTGAGAACTTGCCTCAGAATTCCACCAATTAAAGCTCTTTTGGATAAAACAGATAGTCTCAGAGGAAAATAGTAATTAAGTAAAAGTAATTAAGTAATTAATTAATTAAGAAGTAAAAAACTTGACGGGTGCCTAGGTGGCTTAGTCATTAAGCATCTCTACCTTCGGCTCTGGTCATGATCCCAGAGTCCCAGGATCAAGCCCCACCTCTGGCTTCCTGCTCAGTGGGAAGCCTGCTTCTCCCTCCCTCACTCCCCCTGCTTGTGTTCCCTCTCTAGCTGTGTTTCTCTCTGTCAAATAAATAAATAAAATCTTAAAAAAAAAAAGAACAAAAAAACTGTACTTGTAAACATGGATAAAATTTTAGGGTATGTATATTTTACCACAATTTTTAAAAATTAAGTCAAACAAGGCTTTCATGAAGAATATGGTACAAACCATACAAGAATACAAGATCTTTTAGAAAATTTGGCAAATACAGAGAAGCACAAGAAAATAGCACTCCCGAATCTTCCTACTACTAACATTTTGCATTTCACTGTCTTTGTATATCTCTCTAGCCTTTTTTTCTGTGTAAATATAATTTTTATACAAAAGCAGGACTAAAAAATATGTAGGGTTTGTAGTTTTCACTCACAGTGTCGCAAATATTCTCCTATGGCATTTACTATTCATCAAGACATTACTGGTTTTCACAGTTGTTTGATACTCAATCGTTCCTGACCCCCGGATAAGGCCTCCTTCCCAGTATCCTATGCACTTTCATTGTGACCTCTATATTTCCTCCTAATTTGCAGTTTTTTATATGTATGTTTTGGGGGTATTTGATGTGTGTCTCTTTACAAGAATGTCAACATCACAGGGATAGGTACAGAATGTGTTTAGCTTACCAGCCTATCCCAGTACCTGCTTGCCAAGTTGGAGGTTTTTAAACAAACAAAAAGCGAATAGATTTCTACATTGTTTGACATTTCCTTTTCCGATTTTTGCTCATAAAGTATATATAAAAGCTCATTTTTTTTAACTTTTTAAAAAAGATTTTATTTATTTATTTGACAGAGAGAGAGATCACAAGTAGGCAGAGAGGCAGGCAGAGAGAGAGGAGGAAGCAGGCTCCCCGCTGAGCAGAGAGCCTGATGCGGGCCTCGATCCCAGGACCCTGAGATCATGACCTGAGCTGAAGGCAGAGGCTTTAACTCACTGAGCCACCCAGGTGCCCAAAAGCTCATGTTTTTTTATAAATCTCTTTTTTTTTTTTTTTTACGATTTATTTGTAATAGAGAGAGCACAGGCAGGCGGAGCAGCAGGCAGAGTGAGATGCAGGCTCCCCGCTAAGCAAGGTGAAAGCACCCTAGGATCATGACCTGAGTGGAAGGCAGACGCTTAACCGATTGAGCCACCCAGGCATCCCAAAGCTCATGTTTTCTTAAAGATTTTATTTATTTATTTGAGAGAGAAACACAGCTAGAAAGGGAACAAAGCAGAGGGAGTGGGAGAGGGAGAAGCAGGCTTCCAGCTGAGCAGGGAGCCGAATGCAGGGCTCCATCCCAGGACCCTGGGATCATGCCCTGAGTCGAAGACAGACACTTAATGACTGAGCCACCCGGGCACCCCTTCAAGTACCACTCTGTGGCATTACCTACATTCACCTGATTCTGTAGCCAGCACCACCATCCATGTCCAGAACTTTCTCATCTTTCCAAAAGGAAACCCCGTACTTATTAATCACTAACACACCAATCTGTTTCCCCCAGCCACTGGCAACCAGCAAGCCTCATTTGCTTTTAAAACACCAACATTCAAAGACCAAGCTTCATTCACACGTTAAGTGTCAATTACAGCCATCTGCCAAACTCGGGGCCCTAGGAAAGACTGCCCTAGTAAGGCAGGCAGGCGCTAGGGTTTTACGGTGCCAGGAGACGGGTCTAGGTGGCAGTTTTGGACAACCAGAGGATGACAGGTCAGGGTGCAGCCAGAGGAGGAGTTTCTTTAAAACAGAAATGGGAAGGCAAAATAACTGCTTGCTTTGAACTCTGGCCCGGAGCCCTGGGGGTAGTTGGTGTTTTCAGGTGGCAAGGACTGTAAACTTGTACTTCCTTCAGTGAAGGCTCATTGCCTCTGGCTAAGAGACAAACACTGGCGGAAGGCAGAAGGAAGGAAGGGTGGTAAGGAAGAGCTAGAGAAACTTAAACATCAGCAAATCGGTCACCAGGAAACCAATCGTAGGAATTTCTTTCACAGTACACTCTTGACAGCTGGCCACGAAGCACCTGCCCCAACACATCCAACGACAGGGGTACAATGGAGCCCTGACATTCCGGAGAAGAACATCCACACAGCTCCATAAATCCCCAAACCCATAAACACAGAAAGGGTGATCTAGGCTTCTGGCTTTTTCCTGATTTTTTCTTTTTTAATGTCTCACCTCTCACTGTAAGTTAACCCCCTTTTCAACCTCCTCCAAAACTCTCACTGAGAAAAAATGCTGTCCTGGCTCAAGCAACCACTAAAACTTTCATGAATGTCCTTGTTTCTGTATGAAGGATCTGGTGGACTTATTCCCAGCACAGCAAAATTCATCATCCTAGTCTTCAATTTATCCAAAACTCCTTTTTTTTCTGGCCAAGACCTATCCCTTCTTTGGACATCTTTGCTTTTTCTTCCCTAACATCATTAATGCTAGCAGCTGATTTGCTTTTCAAAACAGCCATTTGGGGCGCCTGGATGGCTCAATTGTTAAGTGTCTGCCTTCGCTCAGGTCATGATCCTGGAGTATTGGGATCGAGTCCCGCATCAGGCTCCCTGCTTGGCGGGAAGCCTGCTTCTTCCTCTCTCACTCCCCCTGCTTGTGTTCCCTCTCTAGCTGTGTTTCTCTGTGTCAAATAAATAAAATCTTTAAAAACAAAACAAAAAAACAAGCCGTTTTGTTTTGTTTCCCTCCCACAAAGAAGTCTTAGTTAAGATTTACAACCCTTGAAGCTGCAATTCAAATCCAGGTCTCAGTAAAATTACAAATTACTACCTGTCAGGAAGCTGGAGGATTGCTTAAAGCACTCAAAAAATCAGGACAGTGTCAAATATGCAAATTCTAAGCATATACTGTTTATGTGGCTTCCCCCCACCTTCCCTCTCTCTTTTGCTTTATTTATTTATTTGTTTGTTTGTTTGTTTGACAGCGAGATCACAAGTAGGCAGAGAGGCAGAGAGGAGGAAGCAGGCTCCCTGCTGAGCAGAGAGCCCAATGAGGGCCTCGATCCCAGGACCCTGAGATCATGACCTGAGCTGAAGGCAGAGGCTTAACCCACTGAGCCACCCAGGCACCCTTCCCTCTCTTTTTTTAACAGCAGCCTTCCCCATGTTCTTGGGAACATGGTTCTAGGTGATGAAAAGTTCTGTTCTTGAATATGACTACCCATCTTCCTACCCAATGCAGCCAGAAACCTGTTCAGAATACCCTGGAAGGTGAATGGGTGATCTGATGGAGGGCTGGGAGGAGTACCAGAATGCGAGATTTAAAAAACAAAACAGAGGGGCGCCTGGGTGGCTCAGTTGGTTAAGCGACTGCCTTCGGCTCAGGTCATGATCCTGGAGACCCGGGATCGAGTCCCACATCGGGCTCCCTGCTCAGCGGGAAGCCTGCTTCTCCCTCTCTCACTCCCCCTGCTTGTGTTCCCTCT